>PVIU01009213.1:0-77785 GCA_004026605.1 Ondatra zibethicus
CACAGCCTCCCTCCCTGTCAGTCACAGCTTCCCTCCCTGTCAGCCACAGTCTCCCTCCCTGTCAGTCACAGCTTCCCTCCCTGTCAATCACAGCCTCCCTCCCTGTCAGTCACAGCTTCCCTACCTGCCAGTCACAGCTTCCCTCCCTGTCAGTCACAGCTTCCCTACCTGTCAGTCACAGCCTCCCTCCCTGTCAATCACAGCCTCCCTCCCTGTCAGCCACAACTCCCCTCACTGTCTTATCTTCCCCTCTTTTAACTTGCTCCCTCATACCCCTTGGAGACCAATGCTGCTTCCTACATGTCTACAGTCTTAGGAGCTCTCATGTATTCTGAATGGAATGTAAACAAAAGTTAGCAGCATGTTATCTTTGGGGCTTGGAGTTCTATTTCCTGAGGATAATTCTTTGGTGATCATCTGTTACCAACAATCCTTGTGTGGTATTCCACAGCCTTAGCATGCATGCTATGATGAACATACACATCTGCTCATTAAATTACACTAGATCTAATTTCAACCTTGATATCCTCGGTCAAGATGCTATAAATGTTTGTTTACAAAGCTTATGTAAACACATCTTCATTTCTTTATGATGATGAATGCCCAGGAGTTTAACTGTTGTGTCCGATGGCTGTGTTGATTTTAACAATCTACCAGATTGAGCTGGACATGGTGGTACGTACATGCAACCCTAGCACTCAAAGACATAGGCAAGAGGTTCAGGAGTTCAAAGTCAGCTTCTGCCACTTAGTCAGCTGACCTTGTCTGGGCTACATGAGACCTATCTCAAGAAAATCAAGACAGAAACTCCAAAATGATATTTTAAGTTTCTTTCAATATTTAAGTGGCTACTCAGATCATCTATTTCTTCTCCATCAATTTCACAGCTTTGTAGGTTTTGAAGAGCTGATGTAATTCCTGTTAGTCTTACAAGCACAAGGCTGTGGTGTCCTTTATCAGTTAATAGCTAGTCTTGCCACTCTCATCATTGTTACTGACCTCACTGGTGACTTCAGAATAATCAGGGGTTTTGTTTCATTTGTTTTATTCCTGGCTACCTTGGGGTCCAATGCCTTCTTCCTCTATCTTCATTATTCATTCTTTTGCTGGCTTTGAGATCATTTCCGTCTCTTGCGTTCTAGTTTTTAGATACAGTGAGCCTGTGTGTGCACATGTACTGTTGTCTATTGTTTTGTGTTCTATTGTCTGTTGTTCTGTGCACTGCAGTCACTTCATATCCCATGGGAAGGGTGAAAGTGGCATACCAGTTTGGTTTTCCATGTCTTGTCCAGCTTCTGCTGCAACACCTATTGTGTAAGCTGCAGTGTCCCTTAAAGCTCAATGACTGTCACTCCACCTCTGAAGATGACAGGTGTTAAAGGCAGGACTAGAAAGAAGTCGTGGAGTCATGAGCTAAGAACCCTCATGTATATGACAAGATACAGGAGATAGCCTCCCTGTCATTGGGTCAGGATGCATGAAAATGGCCTTATGTGGATCAGAGCAAGGGTCCACACTAGGCATTTGGCTGTGCTGTCACCCTGAGTTTACACTTTCAGCTTCCAGATTGGGGGCAGTTCTATCACTCTACAATGTTTTATTATAGCACCCCAACTGAGTTCTGCACTTCCTACTGGACCAGTGGGTTTTGAGGTAAGAGACACTTCAGGAGATGAAACAGCTCAGTGTGGGTTGGTAGAAACAAGGGGCTTGCCAGAAAGATTTCTCTCAAGGCTGAGGGGGGCCTGATGGTGGTCAGAAACCACCACAGGCTTCTGCTACGCCTTACTGGGTCGTCTGGGACATGGACATCCCATAGTTCTTAGGTTTTCAGGGTCCCTTGCTCTCTTCCACTTTCTAGAGACTTCTAACTCTTGTTCCTGCATGTCAGGGCAGTTGGTGGTAGAGAGGGAAGCAGCTACTTCCATATCCTGTCTTGAGAACTTTTCATTCTAAGCTCCTTTCAGGTCTGGACTCCAAGGATTGAAATGAAGATCTTTTTTTTTTCTTCTCTTTTTACAAGTTTATTGAAAGACTAAAGATAATATGAATCCCTTTTACACAGACCTTTTGATGACAGCCATACTGTTTTCCATTTGGCATAATATATCTTTTTTTTTCCATACATTGTTTTGTTTTCGGCTTGCTTAAGCAATGAATTTAGCAGGGTCCAGCGAGTTTATCAGTCTTACTTATAGGATCGGGAGTAAATCAAGCTGTTTAAACTCTATCAATCCTGGTAGGGGTGACTGGGAAAAGCCTGGGGCCCACCCCACTGTCAGACAGCTCTACTGAAGTCTCCCTGCCCCTCGCATTCCATGGCCAGCATAACCTTGAGGAGGACCCTTACAAGGTTTGTGAGTCTCCTGAGTCTCTTCATTCATTCCCTCCAATCACAGGTAACTTTTCCAGTCCCAAGCAAACAGCTAAATACTACCTCATCGTTAACTCCCCTGTGATGCTTCCTTAAGTTTCATTAATACAAGATTTTGATATTTAAAGATGTAGTTTAGGATCATTTATCATATTGTAATATTCTCTATAATAATATAGACATTGAAAAACTCTGTTCAATTTTCATTTGAACATATACTTTTGCCATGACTTATCAGTTATACATTTCTGCTTTTTTACTACCAGTTTCACTTTTAAATTCTTAGAGATATTTATCTGGAAGTATTTCCCTATTCCAAAGCTTTTTAGATTGACCTTTGGATGCATGAGAATTGAGGGGAGCTTGTAAATTACATGTACCCTTTTGGGTGTGTCCTAAGTATTACACACTGAATTAAAGGAGGTTTTCCCTTTAAGAGGGTAGTATTCTCTGCTGGTGAAATTAATTGGCACTTTGCATATTTAAATCTATTCTCTAGTTTCCTTCTGTTTGTCTATTGCAGACTTTATATACTAAGCCTGATGTGTGATGGGTGTTGGTCTATGATGGCGTCTAGTCCATGATGGGGGCTTGACTGTGATTGAAAATGGTCTCTGATGAGGGCTGTTCTATGGTGGTGGCTGATCAGTGATGCTTGGCTGGTCTGTGATGAGGGCTGGTCTGTGATGAGGGCTGGTCTGTGATGGGGGCTGGTCTGTGATGGGGGCTGGTCTGTGATGGGGGCTGGTCTATGGTGAGGGCTGGTCTATGGTGAGGGCTGGTCTATGGTGAGGGCTGGTCTATGGTGAGGGCTGGTCTGTGATGGGGGCTGATCTGTGATGGGGGCTAGTCTGTGATGAGGGTTGGTCTGTGATGGGAGCTGCTCTGTGATGAGGGCTGGTCTATGATGGGGTCTGGTCTGTGATGAAGGCTGGTCTGTGATGGGGGCTGATCTATGGTGAGGGCTGGTCTGTGATGGAGCTGGTCTGTGATGGGGTCTGGTCTGTGATGGGGTCTGGTCTGTGATGAGGGCTGGTCTGTGATGGAGCTGGTCTGTGATGGGGGCTGGTCTGTGATTGGAGCTGATCTGTGCTGAGGTCTATGATGGGGGCTCATCCACGACAGAGGCTTGTCTGTGATGTTGAGGCTCCAATTTTGACAAAGATATTTACTTGGAAATACTCTGATAACCTAGAGTTACACACATTCCCTTTCCACTTTAGAAGACTGGGAACTGTTGTGCAGTTCCTAACTGTTCTGTCTGGTGTCTCTTTTTCTGTGATGTTTGCCTTTTTTACTTTAGCCTTAATTTTCATGTCTGAGAATAGCGTGGGTGTGCCTTCTTTCTCTGGTCTGGTATTGATTTCTCCATCCTTTTATTTCTAACATTAAACAAATTGTACTTTTAGAAGTACACTTACCTTCCATTAATTGAATTTCTAAGAATCAGAGGAGAAACCACTTCTATAACCATGACTTTCCCTTTCAAAGGAGGTCAACACAATTATCATATGTTCACTGCCACAGCGGCTTTAATGTTTGTGCTTTAACTTGTTTTATTTTTTCATGCAATCTCATTTTTCTTCTAAGTTTACTATTTTTATCATATCACAATCTGCTGTTTTTCTTTTCTTTATTTGTTAGAAAATTTTGTTGCATTCATCCAATTTGTTAATGTCTGTTTTTCTACCTTTCTGGTACCCTCGCCATGTCAGCACTCTGGAGGCCCAAGGCAAGAGACTGGGATAAATTCAGACTCAGACTGAGATATATAATAAACTACAGGTCATCTTGGTCTTCATGAAAGGAAGAAAGAAGGGGGGAGATAAACAAGGAACCTCACTAGCAACTACTATCATTCTAAGATTTTCTACATTTTATCCACAGCTCTTCATCCGACCCCAGCAACCTACTCTCTTAAAGAAATAGATGTCCTAGTTTTTCCATCCATTGTTCCTCTTGTTCATCTTAGATATGAAACATACATTAACATTTGTTTGTCCAGGCTTCACTGCCATGAAACAGTTTACATTTGATTGTGATGTTGAGCCATCATCCCCATTCACAACTCTCTGTCGTCATCTCAGTTCAAGTCCACTTGTGGTTCCTTTATTCTCATTTCCTTTCCAATTAACACGGAAGAACTGGAATCAATGGCTTAAGAAATTAGAGCTATTACTTAATACCATATGGAGGTTCAATGTCTCTTGACAATAGATGCAGAAAGTGAAGTATGGACAGATAGTCCCTTTAGCTCCAGATCACCATGGCTGATTAGTTCAGGCTCAGGAAATCTAGTTTCAGGGTCCACTTCTTAATCACTAAGTCTTGCTTCCTTAATTCATATTGAAATATGTTTTGGTGTGCTGTGCATACATTGTGATTGGTCTTTGTATGAGTGTGTGTGTAGTATGTGTGTGTATTCGAGTGTGTGCACTTGCCTATGTGTATGTGTCTGTATGTGTGTGCATGCACTTGAGTGTCTGCCTTTCCCTAGAATGATCCCAACAGTCTAATAATTTCTTCTAATGGTATTTTCATTTGGAGCTCTCTGTGCTGTGTTTGCTGTCTTTGAAATTCTTGAGCATATTATGTAGGTGTCACAGGCACCACGGTGAATCCTGGGAGAGTCAAGCTGAGCTTTCATCCTTACTGAGGGGCCTTTTGGCTGAGGACAGAATTCACGACTGGCAGCCCTTCTTAATTTACTACTCCCTGATTCTACTTCATGGTCTCCCACTTTCAAAATAAGATAAATGCTGCCCAGAAAGTCTCACCATTATTATTGCTAGGATCCCTTGAAGTACCTCTGCTATGCACAATCTTTTCTACTCGTTAACACTATCAAAATAATCCTTGTTAATTCCTTCTTCCTCTCGTGTGTCAGGTGTGGACTTTTATTAAAATACTTTCCAAACATTGATAAACTGGCCAGCATGTTTTATATCTAATTATTTGATGACTCTTCACTGATCTCATCCCATTGTGGTTCAAAGTTACCCTTCTGTGGCAGGTGCTATGGATCACCACCTTCCCTGTACCTTAGTGACTTTGTCAGTCCAGGGAGTATCTCTGTGTGGTTCTAGAGCATCCTCCAGCATCTCTGTATGAGTTTGATGCAGTTCCATTGTTCCATCTCGCTCCTAAGAAGAGGCTTTCATTTTGTGAAGGGCATGGTCTTGTCATTATTTATTATTTTATAAATGGCAAGCTTCTCTGAGTTATTTTTTATTGTAGATATCTTCTTAGAGAGAACTTTGGACCTACTGTATAATGGACAAGTTCCTGACATAAGAAGGGTTTCTAGCCACATTGAGAATATAACATTGTGAAGAATACATTGATCCACCCAACACAAAACTCAAGACTCTTGGGCTCAGGAGATGCAGATTATTGCATTTGGGTTGAAAATAGAAATTTCTGAGGCATTTTCCCCAGTCTTTACAGTCTCTCTTCTAAATCTTTGTATATCTGTTTAAATGTATGTACATTTAAAATGAGACTTTCTTCTTAAAATCAGTATGTGTATTTAGCCAGATACTAAAAAATGATGGTATGTCTGAGATAAATACACACTCTCAACTTATGGCAGCTTTTATAATAGGAAACCCTGTATAAGATGAAAATAGTCTTCAGCCATACATGTGCTGGGTCGTCTGCCCTGCATAGCATCATGTGATGACTCAGCCTGACTTTGTCAGACATTCTCAGGACACATCAATGAGCCTGTAGCTGAGCATCACAAGACAGTGAAACACCTTGTATTACTGGCCCAGAGGAAAAAAAAAACTTTTGAAATCTAGAGCTTAGTGTCAAAAGCTTAGTTTCTGCTGAGCACAGTAGCCTTTGGACCATCACAAAGGCATGAGGCCATCTGTTGAATCCTGTGAGTTGGGGCATTTGTACTCTGAGCAAAGAACAGCAAACACACACCTTTGTTCTCATGGAACTTCAGGTTCTTGTTGCTAGTGGCTAGGAAGCAGTTGAAAGAACAAATTTTGCCCACCCTGTGACAATGGCACGGATGCTGCTTTAGCAGAACATGGGAATTAAACCAGTCCTGGCACAGAAGAAGGGATAGAAATTTCAAGATAAGCAATAACTGAACTCTACCTGCAGCATAGGGGCAACATAGTCACAGTTCTAAGCCACAGAGCTCGCCCCATCCACAGGAGGCTACAAAGAGACCTCCATGACCTGAAGAAGAGGAGACATAAATAAAATACAGAAGAGTTAAAATCTACCAAGGCAAATACACAAAGGCCAAGGACTCTAAAGCTAAGAAGATCATGGTGCCCTGAATTGTGGCCTCTCTATGTTTAATTATTTAAGATAAGGTCTGACAGCCACACTGTCTGGAGCTAGAGTTTTTAAAGAGATATGCCAAAACTGGATCACTGAACACCCTAGTCTTATATTCTGTCAGCATTTCCTAGGGAGATGTGAACAGACTTCTGCAGAAAGAGTATCATTAATCAGACCAAAGAAAGGACTCTATTCAAGTCTAGCTTGGAGAGGGCTTAACATGGGCAACTTACAAATCACTAAATCAAAGTTTCTCTCACCCAGCAACTGTTAACCCTCTGTACACCCTGGGAGAGGTTTGACCTCATTAGGATCAAATGTTAATAAGTCTTCTCCACTTTTGGGGCTCTCTAGCTGGTAATCACAACTTTTGAGAGTTCAAGTTTGGCAATGGCCATGCCAAACCTGGAGGACAATGTTCCACAACATTTTGTCTGATAGAGGTCATTATAAAAATGAAAAACAACATCCCCACGGGGAGGCATAAGGAAGGTCCATACTCATCAGGGACTCGTGGATGTAACATTCTTCCAGCTGGCAAGTTAGGCCTCTGGAGAAAGAACTGTGGGAACACCTTGGCTTTTCACTCGTCAGAACTCTGAGCAACACACCTCTGCTCTGTAAGTTACCCAATCTGTCATCTGCTGTGTAGTGGCCCCAATGACAACGAATACATCCCCTTTATAATCTGGTAGATTGAAGAAAAAATGAGTAGATATTATGCTAGATGGGAACCTAACTGGTGTCATCCCCACCACACTAGAACATTCAGGGAAGAGTTTTGTGTAATAATCTCTTTCTGTATAATGTGAAGATGTGTCACTCTGATTGGTTTACTAAAAAGATGAACAGCCAATAGCTAGACAGGATTTCCAGTCACAAGGATGCTGAGAAGAAGAAGGGTGGAGATGCCAGGAGACACAGAGGAAGCAGCATGAATAATAAAGATTAAAAATAACTGAGCCATGTAAAAGAATGTAGATTAAAAGAGATGGGCTAATTTAAGTAATAAGAGCTAGTTAGAAAAAGCCTAAGATATCGTCAGAGCTTTCATAATTAGCAATAAGTCTCTGTGTCATATTTTTGTGTGTGTGAAATGGTGGCAGAAAGAAAAAATCCAACTACAGAAGAGTGTCTTGGTCCACTCTCTTTGTAGCAAAACACTCATCCTCTCAACTGGTGGGTCTTCTCGATGTTGATGAGAAAAATTATGTCCCTTCCCAGGGAAATGGGGCTGAATTCTACAAGGAGATTTTTCCTTTCTAGGCTGAACCCAATGGCTGCACTATCCTACCAACACAGATTTGGTCCTGGGACTTAATTTACAATAACAACTACCCACAATGAGCACCCAGGCTAGATCTGCCATCAATCTTTACTGGGGCTTTTTCTACTTCATCCCAGAACTGAAACTCCCTCCCGCTAGCCACCATGACAACACTGTGTTACTACAGAGTGTCTCATAGGTAGCAGATTCAGAGCACTTCTAGAATACAGAATCTAAGATACATGGACATCATATTTACCATAGTTGCTTTAAGCGTGCAACTTTAAACTCAAGACATTGGCTGAAAAAACAGTGGTATTGGACATCTGGGTGATCACTCTGAAATGTATGTAGAGAATTGATATGCTAACTTTAGAACAGATGGACTGTTGAGAATGTGAGAACAAATCAAGTACAAAGCTGTGGTCATCCTCACTCTATTTTACGAATGTCAGTGCAGTTAGGAACAGAGGCCATGGAACCCCACAATTGCTCTATAGGAAGCAGGATAAAAAGCCAAGGGGGCCAACTTCCAGGTTGTTGAAGGAATAATATAAACAGGACAGCTGAGTGAGTTTCATTGGAGCTAACTTCTAGCTAGTGTATGTGGAGCACTGAGTTTCTAGGAGTCACACAGATTTCCACAGGGTAGCCCCAGTGTATGTATGAACAGGTATGAGCTCACTAAGGGGATTGCTAATTTAGACATACATTTACAGATGAGGGTCCTGAAACTTTAAGGGAATTTAAGGAAAATGCAGAGCTCAGGAAATAAAAGCCTTACAGAATTCAAAAGGAAAGCCAAGGTTCGGAGCAATCAAACACATTTGTCCTGCAGGCTCATAGGATCTGCATAAAAGCCTGTCGACGTTTGAAACTCCAACTCTGGGGTAGTGGGGAGCAACAAGTACATCCCTAAAGCTCATTGGCCAGTCTGGCTAGTTGAATTAGTAAGTCCCAGGTTCAGTGAGAGACCTTGTCTCCAAGCATAAGGTGGATCGCAGATGATGAAGGCACCCAATGTTGACGTCTGGTGTGCACGCATACACACAAACACATACACATGCATACAAAACACACACACACACACACAAATGCATGCACACACACATCCATGAGTATCCATGGGCATTTATACATTAATATATGAACATGCAGCCATAAATCACATGCAAGAAAAACTCATATTTAACATATAAAAGCTCCCTAAATGAGGGAAGAAAAAATAAAACTCAAACATTGAATGGAATGCACATGGAATTATGAATATTAAAACAAAAATATTTTAGAACACGAAGGTGCTGCAGGCACATTAAGTGTTTGAGTATATAATGAGGTTAAAGTTGAGTTGATGATAGCTGCAATGGCAGAAGGGGAAAGAGACGGAAAGTGGTGTAAACGGAGACTATTCTTTCATTCCCAGCAGCCCAGACCCAAATAATCACACAGATGCAATATTAATTATAACATTGCTTGACCAATAGATTAGGCATATTCCTGGCTAAATCTTATACCTTAAATGAACCCATTTCTATTAATCCATGTACCGACATGAGGCTGTGGCCTACCAGTAAGATTTTTTCAGCATCTTTCTTTTTTTTGGCAGCTACACGGCATCTCTCTGACTCCACCTACTCTCTATGTATCTCTGTTTACATTTCCCACCTGGCTTTACTCTGCTAAGCCATTGGCCGAAACAGCTTCTGATTAACCAATGTTAATAAAACATAGTCACAGCATACAGAGGGGTACCCCATATCAAAACAGTTACAGTGCACTTTGGAAGAGTAGAAAGCTAGAGGTGGTGAGATAAGTGTCCTACTGCAATGGAGAGAAAACTTGTGGTGACAGAAGGAGGAAGGGGCTGACAGGGGGCATCCCAGAGGACAGTTCATGTTGCATACATTCAGAGCAGTCACTGGCTCAAAGTCGCCCACCGTGGAACCTCGTGTCTGGGATGATGAGACTAGAGGTGTAGATGGGATCTGGCCAAGCGAAGATGTGAAGCTGCAGCAGGTGGACAGGCTTGTGGCGAGAAGACTGTGAAGATGCTGAAGCTGCAAGCCAGACTCCATAGAGCAAGGTTGGGGGAAAACTGGCAGTGATGACAGATGGACACTGGTCTCAGGAAAGACAAGCAAGAGTGTGTACTGCGGAGTCTCTCTCTCCTTTTTTTCCTGATAGATTCTAATTTCTTTTCTGTTGATTTTTGTTGCTGTGAGGAAACTAGCTGACTTGGATTGTGAATCTTCACAATGGGTTCTCATTACATACACAAATACTAAAGGCTTCTGTTTGTACTACTGTTGAGTAAACAACAAGAAAAACGTGAAAATATGTGTTATTTCCTCCCTGGGTATTAAATAAATAAAGTTGATTGAGAACACAGAATCTTTAACTGAGAATGTTTCTCAATGATATAGTACCAGCAGCCATGATCCCCTGGGGTTGGCCGGAAATTATAATTATGTGTAAGTGTGTATGTACGTGTGTGTGTGTGTGTATACAGTCTACTGAAGACTTACATTCCAAGCATACTAATTTTTTACCAAATTATATTTTATTTAATAGGAAGCAATTATTTTACCAGGACATATTTTGTTTTATAGACATAGCCTTTGAATACTTCCACAATCAATGTAGAGCAAGATATTTGCTTTTATAAAATATAAAATCAAGTTTCACATAAAACTGAAATGAAATGAATATACAGAGGAGCCTAGGCTGCACTGTTGGTGTAACTCGGGAAGCTTGCTGACCTGTGATTCCTTCTCCAGTTCCTTAAAAACAGAAGAAGACCACAGCCACCCCACAAACCCTTGTTTCCAGCAATATGGCAGGAAGCTCATTACTAGTCAGAAGACTGTGACTTAAAATGACTAGTGTGCACATACATTGACAAATCTCAAGGGATTAATTTCATAGCTTGTAGAGTAGTGGAAGACAGATGCTCTGTTCTTGGTAGATTTTTCTTTATCATAAATGTACTGAAATGTATTTTTACATTAATGTAACTTTCTCTTGTGTCACTGTAGGCTAAATCCATGGGCAGGCACAGGCGCTGTCTTTGCCCTGAGGAGGCTCCTCATTCCCACAGGTTTCAACCCACACACCTGATGGGCCTTGTCAGTTTATGTCTTGCTTCCCAAACTGTTTGGATTAAAGCAAAATAAATAAATAAAACCTTATTTGTCACAATTGTAGAACCTCTTGGTACGTAAATGCTGAGGAAGTGGCAAAGGTATTAGACAGCTTTTGTGGCTGGTTTTTCAATAAAGGAACAAAAACTGGGCTCTGCTTATATAACTTGCAGTCTTTTAAAAACCAGAATATCTTGATTAGAAAAGTCACATAATTTAAAGATGTTTGTCATTTTATGTATGAGAATCTTTCACTTATTCCTAAAAGCCCAACGTTCCTCTATTTGAGTTCATAAGATTCAGGCAGATTTAATATTTTAAAATGCTGCGAACTTTCTGAATTCATACACACCTGTGAGACTGTTTTGTAACATGAATTGAAAGTGAAAGAACACTCAGCAAATCCAGCCCAACATCTGCATCTCTAAAGCTTACCCTCCCTTTTATTTTGTCCTGCTTTAGCTACTGAAACCAGTATTGTAAATTGAATAAATAGCTGAATGAACCGGGGTTGGAATGAGGGAGGAGTTGGAAGATGGTGGTAGGGATCGAACAGCATCAAAGTTCATTGCATATGAACTTCTTAAATAAGTAAATAAAATACATTTGAAAAATCTAGATTCATTTCTATGTTGAGGGCTGACTTCACCATCAGCTTGGGAAATAGCAGAGGAGACAGATGAGTGGAATATTCTGACCACAGAGTCATAACCAAAGAGGATGGAGACTCCTCCCCTAATGACTTTAAAGCTCATAGAGAACACACTGAGTTTGATTCAAGTTTTACTTCATTTCCTGAGTGAGTAAGAAGACTCTACTGCAAGTCTGCATTAGAACAGGGCTCAGTGTGGCTATGAACTCTACTTATAAAACAAAACCACACTGTTTTTCAGAGGTCTGGTTTTCCTAAAATTCACTCTTATTCAGGGCAGCAATCCCATCTGAGTCTCCTGAGATGCAAACATGCTACCCTGTGAGTCCTCCCAACCCAGGAGTTTGGAGTTCAAGGAAGCATGTTTAGGTCAGGAAATATCATGCCTGTCACCTGTCCCTTGCTGTGTACATATTATATACAAAACACACACTGAGTTTGCTCTAAGATAGCCACTAATCACAATGATGTGGTGAAAACATTTTAGTGCCTCCTCAATAAATATTCAACTGTTTTAGAAGAATAAGAATAAACACATCACAACAAACAGCTAGGCAGGTTGACACCTGGCTTGCACAGTAAGTATAAATTTTAAACACAGAGATCTTAGGATACAATTTGACAGGCAGAACAAATGTAGTTTGCTGTTTGTTTTGTAGTTAGAAGATATGTTAAACCTACCATTTTTAAAACTCCCAAGATCAGTGACTCCTTTGTTCCCAGATTCCTTGCTGTGGACCCCACATTTTCAGCCTATTTCTGCAAACAATGCTATGGGTCCTTAGGTTATGGTCCAAAGGGCAATCTAAGCATCTTCGTATGACAAGATGAAAGATGAGAAAATTTTCTTTCTATTCCATGAAGATCTAACTACTGTCACTGGAATTCTCCAGGTCTCAGTTACTTTGTATCAGCTTAAATAAGACTCTAAAGCTATCAACAGCTTGTGGGATTTATTGTGGAGACATGTGATACTCTGTTGTCTATGAAGTGAAAAACAAGTGCAATGCCACAAGATGTACACAAAGAGAAAAACTGAAAATAACTCAAAAGAGCAAACCTGTTTCTGCAGTTTTCATTCTGGATAATTTACTGACCTCCTACAATGTATAGGGAACCCAGAACAGCCTCTCAACACCACACAATGATATCCTTGGGTTTGCAATGTGTATATTTATGCATATTTCTGATTACCTGGATATACTGTTGAATAATTTGAAAGTCTCCACTAGCCTTCTAAAGCTGAGATCATTGCCTGGTGTTAGAGGTACTTTAGATTCCACGCATCATTAGCAACTCAGAAATCACAGTTTACATTGCATACATTCCCATGAGAAAGGTCATGCATGCTGATTCCTGGTAATCTAATTTCCACAATTGAGCAGAGGACTCTACTCTAGTTGTCTTGAACTCAAGTGTAATGCTCTGAGTCTTAAATTCATTTTAGAAAGTGTAAGAAATGATCACTTCTTCTATGCTACATTTTATTTTGCTCATGCTTATATTAGCGAATCAAACTTGACATGGTGTAGTGCCTACTCCTACCACATCCCTTTGCACATTTGCTTTTGTGGCAGATTTGCTCTTTCCACCCATGGGTGATGTCTGAGTGTGGACACCCACACAGACAGCCTGCCTGTGCCCCTTGTCATCTCACAGCTTCTAAGAAGTATAGCTTGTGACTGGAGGTGATCTATGTGATTCCAAGAACTGAAATTTATAGAAGCGAAGAAGAGGATGTGATCAAGAGCTAGGCTTGTGACGTTGGAAAATCGCTAATGGATCTTGTAAAATATGCAACCTGTCATGGTATTTATGGAACTCCAAGCTCTTCCAGCTAAATATATACATATCCCTCCACCACTCTGTGCAGCACTGAGCACTGAAGTGTGGAAGCACTTTATGCTGTTTAGCACTTTATACTTTCAAAATCCTTCCTAATCACTTTATTATTTATATCCGAGCAAGCCTGCGCATATTAAGAAATAACTCTCTTCCACCTTCCACTAATCCATTAAAGCCAGTGCCTATAAGACAGTATTTATTGGATCCAAACTAAATTCCTCTCCTAGAACCTATTTCAATGGTAAAACTCCACTTTGAAAATGAACCATATATCTAGGCAGAGAGTAACTGCCCTCTGACCTTTGAAGGTTTTAGAAACTAATGTGAGGTTCATAACCGCTGAGGTATGCCAATGCAAGCTTGAAATGTGTCGTGATACAGCGGGGCAAGGTCTTCATGGCTTCTCCACTCTTACTGGCAAGGAATGAGCAATAAATCTGTCTTTCCCTTTGGAAAACAAATAATTAAGCTTGAAAAATTCTGATTGTAGAATCGACCCCATTAAGATAAGTACAACTTTATTGATGGGCCCAAAGGTGGCTTCCAGTGAAATAATTCTAACTGTGAAATGCTACTGGAACTTTCTAGAGACTTTTGTTGCTTTAGTATTCATGATTTCTAAGACCTTTCCTCGGGGTTAGAAGATTATGGGTTGGTGGATAATACAGAATTGTCTAAATGTACTGTAAAGCGATTGCTGTTTAAATGTGAAATGTCCTTCCCAGGCTTATATGCTTGAACAATGAGTTAGAAAGGTAGAGGAAGGTTGTGGAACTGTTTGGAACTGGAACTTACTAGATGGGAGTCCATAGGACAGGTCTTGAGGTGTCACATCCCAACCTGCTTCTTCTTCACTCTTAGCTTCCTGCTCATTGATGGTGCAATGTGATCTGTGATCACACACTCTCTGTCACCTAGGTCATGTCATGATGGACCATGTATCCATTAGAACCATGAGCTGAAACAAAACTTCTCCATTAAGTTGCCTCTTGACATTTTGCAGTGGTTATGAGAGTATTAGGTAATGCAAATGGTTAACCCTTAAGTTGAGGTTTTTGGTTTTTTGTTTGTTTGTTTGTTTTGCAGCTGCCAGTGGACTGGGATAGAACAAGTGATCCTGGGTAAGGTCATTGAGATGAACCAGAGGTGGAAAGATGCTAAGGGAAGAGACCAAAGTGAGATGGACTCTAGCTGGTCTCCAGCTTAGGCTGCTTTTGAAGGTCTGATCCACTTGACATTAACAGTTTCTCCATTTGCCCTTTGAATTCACAGCCTAACTTCAAATTATCTTTCTATCCTCTTTCCTTCTTCCCTGCTTTTCTCTCCCTCATTGAATCTGTTGATATATTCAGCTGGAAACAACTTAATATAAATAAGATATGAATCTAGATTATAAAAATAAATACACCAGAAATCTTGGATATATCTTCACGACCCATCATTCAGGTCAATTAAATGTAAACATCTCAGTTCTATTGGAAAGATAGACTTCCAAAGTTCAGATACAAATCAAAACATAAATGGAAAAAGAACCTTACTGTTATCTAAATTTCAAGACATGAATGTGTGAGTCTGGAATTTTGAGAAAATACTTCTAAATCCAATCTAAGTTGATCAATCAAAGCGATGCACTGGTATATTGACGTGCAGCTAACAAGTGGGACAGGGACTGCCAGGTTTATTCTAACCTTCCCTACTCAGAAGAAGAAGAATGAGCTATGGGCAAAGGGGACAGTTTAGCCTTGGAAGATGAACATCTGTAGGGAAAAAGGGACTTCATACTTCATTGGCACATACTGCTCAGATGAGGAGTTCACACATTCAGAAAACCACCTAAGCTCAGAAGCATCAGAATTTACCAGATAAAAGAGGCAACAAAAGCGGAAAGACTCAAGAATCAGAACAATTCAGACTGTAGATGAGACCAGACACAATACAGAGAAGCAGACAAAAACCTCTGACCCGCCATTAAAGGAACAGTGCACCCAGGCTTGGTGGTACACATTCATAATCCTACCACTGGAAAGGCTATGGTGAGGAGGTAGAGAGTTGGAGGGTAGCTACATAGAGAGACCATGTCTTAAAAACAAAGGAACAGAAAACAAAACATAGGGGTTAGTGCCCAAACACCCACAGAATGAAACATGGAGCAAGTGAGACTCTAACAGCCTTGATACATGACTTGTACAGTGGATACTGAAAACTGCTTAACAAATTTACATGGAAATAAGTGTGAGAGAAAACTTGATTGTTTACTCTCAAAACATTGAAACTATCGACCAGCTCATTCAATATTATAGGAAAAACTGAAATGAGAAGACAAGTTAATCATGCATGGCTAAAGGAAATGTCCGAATAAAAGGGACCCGGTGGAAAAGAGCCAGGATTGGAGAGAGGACAAAACTGCTGTGCAGTCAGCAGATCACACTGAAGTCAGTGGGGAAAGCCAGCCAGGCTGCCTCTCAGTGTTTTCTTGCAGATGGAAGCAGCCTTGAATTCAGCCTGAAGACCAGAATACACACAGACTGCAGAGTGAGGGGTTCACTACATAGGTGGGCAACCTGTAGTTCTGAGTTTTTGGTTGGATTTGATGACATTGGCCATAACAAATACCACTGTTAATGTGGAGGAGATAGTAATTAAGATGATCTAGCCATAAAGCAAGAAAATAAAGCACAAAAACAATTCATGGATTAGTTCTTTTTTCTTACATTTTTCACAGTCATTGTAGAAAGGAGCATCTTTGCTCCAATAATGATCTAAGCAGACACATCTACCCCCACGGCTATAGGGACTATGAAAGGAACCCCACAACTAAGCACACAGGAGATTCAAGCTGATTCACAGAGGGGCGTGGCACAGAGCTGTGTCTCCAAAGTGAATAAGAAGCAACCTTAATGAGCACTTGTCAATCAGAAGTCAATGCTGCCGCCAGTGGGGGTAAAATCACTGTCCTGTACATACACAGAGAACAGCACTGTGGGTGAACACTGGCTACACTGAGGATTCATCCCGTATGTCTCCCCAGGGTGAAACAGGCATAAACCCAGAGTGGAAAGGAAGGGATGAAGCTGTCTTCTTGTGATGCCTTCAACAAGATGTCACCCTCAGAGTAACGTCTGTGGCTATCTTGAGAGTTCTCTATTCTTCAATGCAATTAAAAGGATAATAGTCTCCAGCATGTAGAAAAAAATAGACCTAGACTCTAAAACACTCACAAATGGGATGTGTAAAAACAGAATAACTGTTGGCAATCAGAAGAATTTTAAAATAGATTTCTCAATGATAATTGAATAAACAGTGTATAAATAACAGCATAGGCCTACTGCTATAGCACAGTGACATGATTAAAATGAGATTTTTATAAAGTAGAAAAATGTCATTTATAGAGTATGAATCCAATGAAAATTTTATTTTAATTTCATCAGGGCCAGGGATTAAACTCTAAAAAATAGTGACTTATAAGTCAATGTAGCATGTCTTTCTCTGTCCCGCCAGCCAGCTCCCTAATCTTGAAATGGAAACATATCATTAATTATGAAAGATTGGCTAATAGCTTAGGCTTGTTTTTATCTAGCTCTTATAACTTAAATTAATCCATTTCTATTAATTTATGTGCTGCCCGAGACTCATTCACCTAATCTACTTACCATCCTTTCTGCTTACCTATCTCTTCCATGTCTGGTTAGTGACTCTGCCTTCTTCCCAACGTCCTCTCTGCTCCCAAAATCCTATCTATTGGCCATTTAGCTGATTATTAAGCCAATCATAGTGACATATGTTCACACAGTGTAAAGGACAATCCCACAAGCAGTCAGGGTAAGGAATTTGTTCTGAGATCAGAAGATTGACACAGGTAGGGGCAGACTCATCAAGGAGAGAGAATAAAAGAGGGGAAGGAGAGAGCAAGAGGGAGGAGGAAGAGCCAGGGAGCAGAAGAGGAGATAATCAATTATTAAAAGGCTGGATTAGTGGATATTCACATATAATAAATCAAATGATAATTCAGAAGTAAGCAGGCATGGGAGTAAAGTTAGCAAACACTTGTCAAAGTCTTTATTTTTGTTTCCTTTTTGTCCTATCTCAGTACCTCTTTCTCTCCTCCCATGCTCTCTTTTCTACTCTTATTGCACACAGATGCATATGTACTACACACACACACACACACACACACACACACACACACACACACACACACCAATGTAGATTCTGTGAATGAAAAAGATGCATGTCTCCCTGAGTCTGGCTTATTTTGCTTAACATAAAGGAAGATCTAGGAGAATAGTTTACATCATGCTGCCAGTGAATGGTACATTGTATCTCTGGGAAATTAGCCAGCTGCCTCTTATGAATATATGGTGTAGAAACAGAAGCCTAGATCTGTACTTGATAATTTATTAACAGTTATTTATCCACTTTATGAAGCACACAGTACTGGATAGTTAGCTATTCATACATTATTTTCTAAAACAGAAATCAAGAACATATTGTCTGTGTGTAACTATACTTCATGCTGCCCCAAGAGCATCTACTTTTGCTGACCCCAGAGTCCTTTATCCCTTCTCTGCTCACAAGTCTAATTAGTTGACATTTCACAAAAACATATTCACACTTACAGTTAGTTGACTTGCCTCACCTGACACAGCCCTGACTAGCAACATGGAGGGACGTGTTATCACACAGAAGCAACATGGCTCAGGAGCTTAGTTCTGAGACTGCATCTTCCATACACACACGCACAGACAATGAACAAAAGTCATTACACATTCAGGGGCTCTGCATGTGTTACACGAGACTGAACAGGACACTGCATGCTTAGCAAAAAAAGCCAGAGAAAGGAACAGTTGTTTCAGCCTGAAGAAAACCAAAATGGCATGGCCGCTGTATACCAATCAGGAAGGGTGGCCTGATTATGGACCAGAAAAAAGGATGTTAAGAAAGGACAATTAAAACCTGTGAGTAAAGCCTGTGTTTCTGTGTGCCATTAGAATTTAAATTTCTAACAACAGCATGTAAGGAGTGGTATTGTCCCTAGGTCATACTGACATATTTGAAGTTGAACCACTTGTTTGGAGTTTCCCAATATTCTAGAGAAAGATCGTGTAGAGTCTCATAAACCATAAGTGGTGAGGAGGGCAATTAAAGCTAGGATGAACCAAAAGTAGGGTTAAAAGTCAATGCAGTAATATGAAATTTGGGAACACCAAAGAACTTATAAGAATTTTAAATAACATTTTAATCTAAATTTATTTCAATTACAAGTTGCACCATGAATCAAGAATGAAAGATTCTCACACCTGCTTGATTTTATGACATTTTTCAATTATTTGGATGTCACAGACACTAATAATTAGAAGAGTTTCTCTTTGAACTGTAAGCCTACATATTATGTCAGAAGCAATTGCTGCCTATGTATAGAATCCTTATTATCAGTTTCTCATGTTGAATGCAAGCATCCCACGATCCACGCCCTGTCTGAAAGTTCCCTAGTGTGCACATATCACAAGTATGAGCTCAAAACCCCAGTTTAATTAATGATTGCACACAGAACTGGGAGATTTTTATATGTTGCATCTTGCCATGTTAAATGTGCATGTTTTCAACACTTTCATTAAATATTCTATATTGCAGACACTTAGAACCCTCTCTAGAATTTAAATCACTGTAAACGGTATTGAGAGAGAACTGTGCCTCCAGTATAATTTATTTGGGTATGATTGGATGAAACACGATGCCATTAGGATGAAAATTAGCACAAACAGCATGTTCAGAGGGGTTTTTAATAAAATCACAGGGACCATATTTGGTATTAACATGTAAATTATGTACTGCATGATGAGTCTCCTTAAACTCATAAAGAGAGGATGATTTAAGGAGATGAAGTATGAATCTTTACCATTGGAGGGTCCATTAACCTGAAGTTCTCCAACATACATTTATTTTAGATATCGTCAAATGAGAATTATCACTTTCTAAGTTCCAGCTCTTGTTTTTTAGAGATACAATGCTCACTAAGGACAGATGGAATTGCTTTGAAGCAAGCTGGTCTGTGGAACCAATGGCAGCAGTCTGGGCTATAAGGAAATTTTATTTACTGTTTTGCAGTCAATAACAGTTCTGTATTTGAAGACTAGAGTTTTCCAAGGGTATTCTGGGACATGATGTCCTCCAGTGCATTCATGGGGATGATTTGAAAGTTCAGCACATGCGTGTGAGCTGGGCTGAAGATGACAATGGAGGAAGCCAATTCACAGTCAACAGATCACGGTAGGGGGACCAGCAGTGCATACCTGTGAGCTTAGCATGAACCAGGCTGAGGCAGAGGATCGTGAGTTTACAACCAGTTTGGGCTGTATGGATCATGAGTTTGCCACCAGTTTAGACTGTATATTGAGACCTTGTTGCAAATTATGGGGAAAACAGAAACAAACACCAGACCCGGACAGACCAACCCCAGTACAGGCTACAGCCTCTCCGTGAACATCAGTCCTCCAAAAGTAGCATCAACTGCACTCAGAGCTGAAGCCAATGGGAAGATTTAGTGGAGGGTATGCATAACGATTTGCAGGTACAGACACAAGCATGAGCACACATACTAAATCAAGGCAAACTTCTCCAACACAGATGCCTCTCAGACCTGCCCTGGGTTGTAGAAAACTTCCCTAGGTGGAAGACAGTTTAAAATTCTACTGAATTTTGAAGATAGACAAAATTATTTTGCTAAATCCTGGGCTTGGGTATAATCTGAGATTAGAAAATTTTAGATTTAAATTAAAGCATTTTATCAAATTTACTTTTTAAATTTTTATATATGTGTATTTATAAAACCCTTACCCTCTTTTTTTCTCTCTTCAACTCCTCCTATTTCTCCCAGCTTTCTCTCAAATTTATGGTCTTTTTACCTTTAATTGTTTTTCATACACGGGAATAAATACAACCTGCCGAATCCATTCAGGGTTGTTGAGATGTATATGATTTTAGCGCTGACCAACAAGTGTTGAATAATCCATTAAGGGTCTCATCCTTGGAGCAGACTGATTGGCTGATCTCTCTCTCTCTCTCTCTCTCTCTCTCTCTCTCTCTCTCTCTCTCTCTGTGTGTGTGTGTGTGTGTGTGTAGTCATCAATTGCCTGTAGTTTTTCATTTAGGAGTGGGATCTTCTGAAATTTCCCCCATTCACACTGGCAAGTCAACCGGTGTTATTGTTCAGGTCTTATTAGGCAGCCATAATATTGAGATTTCATGGGTGCATATAACCAGACACTGTCTGGTTCTTACCATCTAACATTATAACAACAAAGTTTTTGAGAGCATGGTGAGATGGGGTCAAATTAATATCAAACTGGGGTGTGATTATACTGGAATGCCATTAAAGATATTGGAAAGCTATAGAAAGGTAATTTCTATTTAATTCACTTAAGCTCTCTTGGGAGCTAATGAGTAGCTTTGGAACCAGGATCTTCTGGATTGTAGTTTGTGAGGACTTTAGAACAGTGAGAACTTTTAAAATATACTTTTCATAAATTTGTTTGGAAACATTTCTATTTTAGTGTGTTTAAGTGGTTTTAGGAAAGTTTCACTGTGGCAAAATATATTGCATTGATTTATGCTCACAAAAATTCCACTGAGGTTGTAAATTGCACCCATACCTATCCTTAATTCATCCTCTTTCCCCATTAGCTTCCATTTTTCGATTTTGTTTTCAATAGTATCCTTTAGAAGTCTATGTTAAAAGTATTTTATTTTTAATGTGTCTCTGGCACTGCAGAATTTTTAAATGGAGGTTTTGTACCTTTATTTGATGGGTTTATGCTAACTATGCTTGCTTAAAAGTAAGTTATCAGAAGTTCTGTTTCTATGTAGCTATGGTAACTTGGCATAATTTGTCTTATTTAAATTTAACTATCCATGTCACTTTAACTTAAGACACAGATTCCGTAAGACTTTTGCTCAGACTTCCTCTAAAGCTGAAAATGGATGAGTGATAACTTCACTATAAGTCTCTATACTGTGTGTTACAGATAGCTAGGACCTTCATTTGTTCATATCAGTGGCATTCATTACAATTGATCTTACAAAATTTAAATATGTCTCTGTTGGCATCCTTATATTTGAAATAGAAATGAAAACATGCATTTTTAAAACTAAATATGGCGTAGTGTTTGGAGTATAGTTAGTGGGTTTTAGCTAATCACATTAGCATATCACATAAATAAAATGTGACCATTATGAATACTTGAAAATAATGGGAAACTTTTTTGAAAGTCTAAATTTTTTCCATTGGGATTCTTTGGAGATTTTAGCCTCAATTAGATAATGTTAAAAGAAACTAAACACAAATTTTAAAGCCTAATGGACACTTGTAGTGCATAGATACAAGTGTAGGCAAGATACTCATATCCATAGGATAAATAAAGTTTAAAAATAAATGAATTTATACAATAGGGATTCAGCATTAAATATAATTGTGGATTTCAAGTGTTTGTGACTTTGAGCTTTATTTTCTGCAAGCAGTGAGTTATTTGTGTAAATAGTCTTTGTCTGTCCTGCTAGCCAGCTCAAAAGACATGAAATGGAGATTATTATTAACTATGAAAACTTGACTGATAGCTTAGGTTTGCTTTTAACTAGCTCTTACATCTTAAATTAACCCATTTCTATTCATCTATGTGCTTTCCTGAGGCTCATTTGCCTCATCTACACACTGTCCATCCTGCTTTCCTGCTTCCTGCATCTCTCTTCGCATCTCTTCCCTTCTTCCCAGTATCCTCTGTGCCTGGAAATCCTGTGTAGCTGTTGGTTGTTCAGCTTTTTATTAGACCAATCAGAGTGGCACTTCTCCAGAATGTCCAAAGAGACTATTCTATGACATATTTGATATTAGTTTTGCAAATTTTAAAACATAACCAGTGCAGTGTTGAAAATAATTACCAGAGAAAACTACTTTTAAAATGTTTATGTGTATAAATATGTCATATATAGCAAAGTAAGTTAGCACTCATAATAATTTTGAAGCATGAGCTACAGTCCACGGGATATTTATACATTCATATAAACCTCATATAATGAAAGCAACTAGAATGATTTGAGTGACATGGAAATAGACAGAAGTCACATGCGGAAAAGGTACCCAGCCATATAGATCATATCTGCATGAAATAAGTAGGTAGACAGACAAAATTTTCAAACACCCTGCTTTTATAAGCGATGTCCAATGTTAATAGAAATACATATATCAAATATTTTAGAGCAATACAACTGGAACAGAAAAGAATGGACAACTCGGAAACTTTTATCTGCTAAATGAAGAATTGAGAGGCATCAATCAAAACAACAATGATTGATTTTCCCAGTCAAATGATAGTGAAGCATTTTGCTATGGAATTTAATTTTTAAACCAAGAATACTAAGTGGTTAAGATAGTCTACAAATGCTTATAAGATTGACACTTCAGAAAGTGTGTTTTCTGAGCTCCTGAGTCTGTGGCAAGTAGCAGGGGACCTTCATTTTGAGAATAGGCAGTGTTTACAGTTTCCTTCAGTAGCACTCTTCAGAAATGGAATGTCACAGAGAGAAAGCACACAACTTGGGAGGCATTTTGTGTGTGTGTGTGTGTGTGTGTGTGTGTGTGTGTGGAAATAATCTGTCTGTTGTGAAGTGATGGTTGGGGGTATTCACTGGTGTCAGGGTGGCAGGTTCAGAAGGATTGGGATAGATAAAAGAGAAAAGCTGCAAGGCAGGGTTAGCTTTGGGGTTTGGGCATCGATGCCATTTTGCCCTTTCCTGTGTGCTCCATGCTTCTTCAGTGTGAGTGCATGCATTTCATTTCCCTCTAACTGAACAGAGGAGGACTTTGACCTCATTTGGGGCCATATTAAAACTAGAGTGCAGGCCTCAGACTTAATTCTGCTTGGAAGACAATCCTCATTACCTCAGAAGACAGCAAACCTGGATGAAGATTCAACTGGAGCCCTTCAAACAGCTGATACGTTCATTGTATTTTAAGTTGTAAATCTTAAATTATAATGAAAATGATCACACTTACTCCCATACGAACTCAAATAACAACATTAATTCACAGCCCTAACAATAATGGGAAAATGTAGGAGAAATTACAAATACATGTTGTCTATCCCCTCAGGTTAATTATAGAAAACCAATACTAATCAGATTCTAATATATTATTAAGTTGCTAAATGTATGAACTTTAAAACTGAGAATAAAAGCTGTTAGACTAACTGTACATAATTCACCTTGTCCTGTCCAGGGTTACTTAAAGTCTTCCTGGAGCCCCCCATAGTCACCCATGTGTGTTGCTTTTACTACTACAATGGCTAAGAACTAACACGGGTTTTGGTTTGCGTTTTTACTGTTTTCTTGTTTTTTTCTCTAAATCCTGTAAGAATCTAAAGCTACTCACTAAAGTCCTGAGGCAGGAGCAAACAGTGATGGCAAAAGACCTGTGCACAGACTGCGACTTCCTTTCTCAGAAGAGCTGGCAATGTTTGCAGACCCTTTAGCTTGAGAAACAGGGAGATGCTTTGAGACATGCCAACATTTGCATTTGATGGGTTTGCTTTAACAGAGTAGGACACGTTTAGTGAAAAGAAAAATCAATGAGGCTGATAAGAAGCAGAGAGACAAAGGACTGCCTCTAAGTGAAACTTTTTCCAAGTTTACTTCATGAGAACCTGAGAACTTGGAAGCGTATTATCACACTGCTGTTGGAACGGGCCTTCATTATCCACCATTCCTACATGGAGCTCCCGAAAGTATAGTGACAGGAGAAAATCTTTCTAGAAGCCAAACCGTCTCTCTCAAATATATGCATAACACAGTTTGGCTTTCACAGTCAAAATGTCAGGAAGATATGCAAAGATATGGGCTCCAATCCAACAGAACCGATAAGAAAATGGGCAAAATGTCAATGAGGTGGTGGGTACGCATTGATCTGAGTGAAATGGAAAATAAAATCCTGAGAAAATGCACTGTGGTGGAAATGATCTTAACAAGAACCAGTTGATTTTAAAATTATTGAGGAACACTGTAAGTATCATACATTCATTTCAATATTAATAAATTGCTATAATATAGCCCAAAGAAAGATGTTTCTCATGCAATTTTTGTTAACTGAATAATGTAATAAGCATGTTTTAGGGCACCATCCATGTGTATCATCTTCCTAATAGACAGAACAATGTTGAATTATAACATTCAAACTTCTTAGGGGAAACTTACACTCAAAGATGGCTGAGTTGCAAGAGAATTGGAATTAGAGTTCAATTACATGAGATTAATTATGGGACAGAAAGCAGTTCTGTTATTTGAAAATGAATCTTCTATTAATATCTGTGGGACTGGATGTGCATGATCAGAGCCCTTGAAAGCTGAAGGATTAGTATGCTGACCAGGTACAGAGAAAGAAAGCAAGGCTGTACCACGAAGAATATTCTGCTATGTGTAGAGCATCCAACCACTTAAACTCCCTGAAAACGAGGTTCTCTCGATCTAATTTTCCTAATTAGTGTCTAGGCATTCTTAAGGGATCTTTTTTTCATGTAATAAGATGTATCTACTTTAAAATGAATAAGTTAGTTCCTGTCCCTACCTAATTCTTCATGGAACCCTTCAACATAATTTGCGAAATTAAAATACCATCCAAGCAAGTTATTAATTAGATTGAGTGCTGCATTTTTAATTTCAATTAATACCTCTACTAAATAAGAAAATTGGCTGTGTAAGTTATTTTAAACTTAAAGTAAATAGGAACAAAATTATTTTATTGCCTGCATGTAGATGATCAAAGATTCAACTTGCCAAAAAATTTTTTAAAGTTTTCTATATTTCTTCTGAAGAGGTTAATAGTTGTTTATGTGTTTGAAATGTTTATCTGGAATGGAAAAGAAACTAAAACACTGAACTAATTCTTCCATATGAGTAGGGCTTCATATGATATTCTCATCTGATGAAAAGAATGAATTTTCTATGAGAAATTAGTTTAAAACTGTATTTTTAACATTAGGATTTATTGGCCTGGAGCAATGGCTCAGTGATTAAAAGCACTGGTTGTTCTTCCAGAGGACCAAGATTCAATTCCCAGCACCTATAGTTCATAGTCACCTGTTACTCCAGTTCCAGGTCGTCTAACACCCTCTTCTAAGCTCTGCATGCAAAGGCATGAATGTGGTACACAGACAGAGATTAAGATAAACACTCAAACACAGAGAATTAAAATAAATTAATTTTTAAGATTTGTTTGAATTGGAACTTATCTATCAGCCAAATTAGACTTGGTCACCTGTGAGAAGAGGAAGCTTTAATAGAAATTTCTTGGAAATACATAACATAAAGGAAGAAGGAGGTTCAGTTATGAGACAAAGGGATATATACTTATGCTCACTTTTTATTCTGAGAGAACAAAATCTATCACTTGGGCACTGAACAGAATGATGCTCAGAGATCATACATAACTGGATGCCATACCTCCTGGGTACAAGGAGTGAGACCTACTCTTGGTTGGCAGGAATTGCATTTGGGGAAATCATGTCCATCATAAGAGACAACATTGGATTCCAGCCAGTCAACCCTTAATAGATAGGCTTAAGTTCATTGTCTGTAGAGTGATCAGGTTACTTTTCTAAACCAATCAAGGTGAAGACAGAAATGACAAGCTTGTGAGCCACCCAATCAAAGTCACTTGCACTGAAAGACATGGCTACATCCTGGTGAATTCTTTCTCTTTTTGTATAGAAATAAAAACTCTTGAGTTTGAGCTAATACTACCTGGAATTTGCATGTGACAATATTTAACATGTTTAATGAAAACTTACCTAATATATCTTAAGTTTAATCTTTTAATGAAGTTATGTTTATGGGCTTTATAAACATAGAGTCTTACTTAAATTTTTCTGAATGTTTCTAACAAATGAATTCTCTCATGAAACACCTACATAGATTCTTAACTCAAGAAAGGTCACTGCTGGAAGATCTTGACCTAACATGTCACCAATATTGTTGTCTTAGCATTGAGTTTACATTTCTGTTACAGTCCACACTCTTATAAAATGCAAATATACTTGCCAGTATATTTTCCTGGGCGCTAATCATCCATTTCTTGTCCATCTTAAGAAAAGTTGACTATGTGGTGGTGCTGATCCACAGATGATATGGTGCAGGTGTGCACATCAGCATTTCATGAACGCTCTCACACATTCTTGTCCTTCATCACTGGTTAGACAAGTGTTCTGTACATGGATTTGAACTGTAGCTGCAATGAGTCTGAGCGATTTAGCAAACTAGTTACTAAATACATAGATTTCTATTATTAAGCTACATAAATACCCCACACAATGGCATTTATTTCAGTTTAATATAGATTAGATCATTTAGCATAGTGCCAGTTTTCTGTTGGGATTAAAAGCAAAGCTATGGAGGTTGGTGGCAGGGGATGACTCAATCAGTAAGTTATCTGTTACACAGACATGAAGGCCTGATTTCAGATGCTCACCACCCACATAAAAGGCTAGGAGTGGTGGATCGTGCATAAAATTCTCAACATGTTAAGGCAGAGAAGCAAGAGGGTCCTTGGGGCTTGCTGAGCACCTGTGTCAAATGCTAAAGTGGAGATTGAAGACACCCGACACACACACACACACACACACACACACACACACACACATACATACACACCCAAAACAAGATCTTAGTGGTTGTTATATTAGGTGGCAAGGTACATGGGGACAGACACAACCTCCACACAGTCTATTATAATGGGAAGACATGGCATCCAGAGTGTGAGACAGCTTGTCACATTAAATCCAATTCTAGGAAGCAGGGACAGATAAGTATTGGTGTTATGCCACTAATCATTTGTTTATTTGTGCGTGCACATCAGCATGCGGCCGTGCATAAACATGAACAAGCATGGGGAAGCTGGAGGGGAAATTGGAGTCTTCCTCTACTACTCTCCACCTTACGGCCTCTCTCCCTAAACCGGGAAGCTGTTCTTTGAGATGGGTCCTAGCCAATGAGCTGCTGGGATTCAGCTCTCTCTGCTGCTCAATGCTGGCATGAGATGGTGAGCAGCCAGGCCTGGCTTTTATGTATGCGGGTCCTCATGCGTTCACAGCAAGAACTCCTATCTTCGTGGCCCTCTCCCCAGTTCGTGAGACTTTTTATTGAGTCTACTCCAGGCCCACAGCATAGGCCTGCCCATATTCAGGGTTGTTTTTCTTTCTTCTGTTAGTTTCCTGGAAACAATCCTATAGGCACATGCAGAGGTATGTTTCCATGGTGATTCTAAATCCAGTCAAGTTGACAAGATGAACCATCGCAAACCTCATCTAAGGCATCATCATCAGAAAGATCATAATGAGCAGTGAATTCCAGAGAAATCACAGAAAAAAAAAAACATTCCAACCAGCAGCATGGGAGCCCTGAGCCAAACTGATGTAGAGAAATCCCTGATGCTGCCCCTGTTTGCATACTCCCGAGAGTGGGCTCCCTCCCCAAATTCCTGGAGTGAGAAGCAGTAGAGAAAGAGTATTTTGTTCAGGAAGGACGGCCACATGCTGACTTCTGCCTTCCTTGGGGTTGTCTGCTCTGATATCCACCAGAGTGAACACAGTCATTTAAAATCCCCTCACGTCACTTGATAGCTTCTACTGTGACAGTCTACAGATAGTGCAGAAGGTTGCCCGGGGATATCCAGGCCGAGAAAGGCAAGCAGGCATCCTTCAGTTAACACAGACCTTAGTCAAAGGAAGATCCAGAATGATAAATTGCCCTGAGATAAAAACAAACAAACATCTGGATGTGTTTTAAATAAAGTCTTACGAAATGGCTGAACACTGCTCCAACCATTATGCCTGCACATGTCAGTGCGATAGGAAGGGGGGGTGATGCGATGCCATGTTGATGGTCTTATTTCTTCTATTTTATTTTGTTTATGAGTTTGAGGCAAGGTTTCAAGCATGACAAGCTGAACTATAACTCATTAAGTAGTCGAAACAACTTTGAACTTCTGCTGCACCTGAATTTCATCGCCTCAGTGGGCCCTGTCCCCAGCCCACAGGGTAGGCCCTGCTGTGTTCCAGGTGGGAATTCCTCCTTCAGACAAACCTCCCTGGAAACAATACCATAGGCTCAGTCAGCGGTGGGATTACCGTGGGCAATGCCACACCTGATTCATTGAACCAAGGACCTCCTGCATGTGAGACAAGCCACCGAGCCACACCCCCATTCTCTTGGTAACTTGTGTAAACACAAAATCTCGCATGAGTACCTTTGAATTGTGTTTCCTATGAATTTACTTATTTTAAAAAAATCAAGAGGCTTGATTCTAAGAATGTGACTATAATAGAGGTGGACGCTCCATGAAGTGTTTTATATTCCCAGACTTGGTTTGATTCCCAACAAAGTTGCTTTGGTGCTCTGCCTTTGATAATTTATTAAGTAATTTCATTCACTTCAATCTCAGAGAATGTTCTAAAGTTAATGAATTTATACAAAGACCCAAGGCAGACATCTGTGGGAAGTGCAAATAAAAATTAAGCAAAGTCTAAAAATAGGAAGTATATTGTGGCTTATTTAAAAAATGTCCGTTTTTATCACAGGGAATTGTCCACAGTAACGTTATATTTAAAACGGGACACTCACAACTGGAAGGTAATGGAAGGCACAAAACTACCAAGACTAAAAATAGAAACAACCTTACTTATTGCATAATGTCAGTTTTTATCTAGCTGAATTTCTCATGCACAGAAAATTACACTTTCCTGGGCAGATTGTGATTCAAAAAAAAAAAAAAACTTGGTGCCATGTGAATCCACATCACATAATATAAAGTCTGCTAAAACATTTCCTCCTCAGCATAATTGTCCATCATTAATTGTATTATTCAAATAGATCTATTGATAAGTTAAAATTTGATATCATGACATCAGACTGTCCTACCACCCGAAATAAAGTTTCAAATAAAAACACCACCAAATCTTATGCTTTCTGGCTAGAAAACAGTAATGAAAAGACTTTGAAACAGATCTCCAACAAAGCAAATTAAACAAACAAATGACATTTGAGGATCTGATGTCTCTATTTTTGTCCCTGGGTAGGGCTAGAAACTGATTCTGAAACTTAAAGGCCATGAACAAGTCCTATGTTCTTAAGAGTCATGGGCCACTCTGGAGACTTTTATCCTATTCAGTGTACAGCATGCACTTCATCCTGTCAGGGGAGGCACCTGCCTTGAAGACGCTGCACTGCAAAGGGAGGTCTATGATGGACACAGGGCACCATGGGACTTGGGGGAAGAAGATACTAAGGGTGAAGCATGAGCATCCCCTTTGTGCTTTTTATACATTTTACATCTTTACGTTTCCAAGTAGCTAATGAACTAGGGAACCAGAGCACCAGTGGATGGGTGACATTTAACAATTGTAAATTAGCACATACACGCAAAAAATTACTCTGCTATTTATTTCTTCTATTACAAAATTACATAGGATCAAGATGTTTAATTATTAAAACAAAAATACGATTTAAATCAGCAAATGTGCTCTTAAGTAAACGCTTGCCTTCAGAATCACTTAGAAAAACCAACTAAGGGTTAAATATGGAAAAAGAGTGAGGTCTCCAAATGTAGGTGAAAATGTTGACCCTCCTGAGAATGACTGTCACACTTGCTCCTCTGTGCTTGCCAAGGGGAGGTGTGTGCACAGGGGAAGAGAGACCGGACCTAGAGGGATAGCTGAGAACCTCAAAGAAACTCAGATCTGAGAGCTACACTCTCGGTGCAGTTAGGAAACAAGGAGACACTCCCAGGGGCTGGGACTGTAACGTTGTGGTGGGAAGCTTCTTTGCATGCACGAGGTCCTGGCACTGTTGTAAATAGATAAGAGAAGTGCTTCCTTAAAAGATGTGCACATCCATGTTAAAGCTTTCTGGTAGCAGGAGATGCAGGAACGGTGCTCAGTCTCAGGGGTGATCTGGTCCAGCACGCTGAAGCATGGGTTGGTTACATGTATTCTTATCTCATAAAGTAACATAACACATAAACCAACAAGGCTGATCATTTAAGGAAACAGGAAACAGTAATGGTTTCTAAAGGGAACCTCATCCTTGGGATATTCATACTGAATCCAACCAAAAGTGAGCACATAACTCAAAATTAAAATTCACATATGAAATAGGATGACATGCTTGGGAAATGAACAGAATTAAGAAACAGAATAGTAATAATAAGATGCTAATAAAAGTGCACATATTAAAAATGATGAGAATCAGATTATAGAGCGAAGGGTGCTGCAGTGGTTTGAGCAAAAATGCCCCTTATAGGCTCATAAGGACTGACGCTACTAATTAGGAGGTGTGGCCTTGTTGGGGGGCAGGCTTTGTGGCTTCAGATGCTCAAGCCAGGCCCAGTGTCTCACTGTCTTCCTGCTGTTTTCCCATCCAGATGTAGAACTCTCAGCTACATCTCCAGAATCATGTCTGCCTGAACACCACTATGTTTCCTGTTATGATGATAACGGATTAACCCTCCAAACCATAAGCCAGCTGCAATGAAATATTTTCTTTTATAAGAGTTGCTGTGGTCATTGTGTCTCTTCACAGCTGTAGAAACCTTAACTAAGATAGGTAGTCTATTTTCCTCAATATAAAAGTTCTATAGAGCCTTTTCCCTAAGAATAATCCAGGTTGAGTTTCCAAACATACTATTCCTTCTCATGTTTTATTTCTGAGATATGCATGCTGTGATATCTGATTTGCTGAAATACGATAAAACCTCAGACTGTGTCCAGAGTAGGTTAGACACAATCAAGAGAAAAGTAGTTGTTGATAGTGTCCCAGGATTGATTTAGGGCACAACACACTAAGAGTGAGGTGAGGTTTTAAAAGTCCCAAGGAGCCTTTGTTAGAGGCAGAGGAAAGGGGGAAGGGGTCTCCTATATGGATAATGAGGGGGGCAATGGAATGGAATTGAAGTATTTGGGACTGAAGAAAGCATAAACAATTACATTTTTAAACAAAACCCAAACCCAATATAATATGAAACACACATATGTACTCTCTCTGTCTCTGTCTCTGTCTCTCTCTCTCTCATACACACACACATATACACACGTGAATATTGGAGTTAGAAAGATGGTTCAGAAGAGGAATGTTGCATTTACATAAGTTTTGAGTTCTATTCCCAGCACCCACATGCTAGCACACAAAATCATCTGTAAGTTCAGCTCCAGAGGATCCAACACCCTCTTAAGGCTACAAAGTGTATGTTTACTGCACACACTTGGTACACAAATATAAATACAGGCAAACACACACAACCATAACACACAACCATAACACACAAGCACACACACACAAATAATAAAATAGCAGAAATGATCAAATAAAAAATGTAAAGCCCACTAAAGAGAAAAAACACCACAGATTGGATAAAAATATATAAAATATTTATGAATGAATAGAAAAATACATTTTATTTTATTGTATTTATTTTATCAAATAAAAGTATTTGATCATATAAAATATATAGAATAAAGTTTATTCTGACTCTTTAGTAACAACAAGTTAACCTAAAAAGAGTGAATCAGCATCCTTTAACAGAATTTGCTTACCTGTGCTGTGATAGCTAGAGAAAAGGTTGGGGCAAGGCACAGTCTGCTGGCTTACAGAAGTGGGATCCCTGGCATTAAGCAGCAGCCCCTCATGTCTGGAGACAAGATACACAGTGAGACTATATCTCAGACACTATAGCAAGGAGGGAGGGCAAGAGGAAAAGAGAGGATCAGGGAAGGTGAAATGGTGGCAATGATGGTTTGAGGGGATCAATGAGGAAGAGGTAAATTACCATCGATATATTTTTGCTAGGTTAATCTCTGAAGAAAGACTAGGCTGCATGGAGAAAGAATGGGGTCAGATGTAAGAAGAATTTGTCTTTCTTTTTCTTTTCTTTCTTTCTTTCTTCCTTCCTTCCTTCCTTTCTTTCTTGCTGTCTTTCTTTCTTTCTTTCTTTCTTTCTTTCTTTCTTTCTTTCTTTCTTTCTTTCTTTCTTTCTTTCTTTCTTTCTTTCTTTCTTTTCTCAAGACAGGGTTTCTCTGTGTATCCCTGGCTGTCCTGGTACTCACTCTGTAACCGAGGCTGGCCTCAAACTCACAGAGATCCAGCTGCCTCTGCCTCCTCTATCTTGAGATTAAAGGAATGTGCCACCACTGCCCAGCTTAGAAGATTTTCTTTTGAAGAGAAATAGCATACATTATGAAAGCAATTGATCAAAATTAATATGCTTTAATCTTCCTTCATTGTTTGGGACTGGGGTATAGGTGATGAGTTCTTGTAGGTTTTAGAGTGTTCATAAACAGTATTCAAGGTTATGAAAAAATATAACTTCAGCTAGAACCCAGAATTTAAAAACTAACAGCAGTAAATATAAATTTCTGTAAAAAATAGATTAGACAATAATTACAGTAGTAAAGTCTAAAATGTTTGTGTTTATTACTTGAAAAATTATATAGTAAATTGCACCGGTGAATAGACAAGATGTTCAGGAACTGAAAGCAACTAGGTGCAGTGCAGTTCAGTGCTGACGTCGATATGTGTAGAGAAGCATGATTAATATAAACTAAGAGACAGAAATTGGGGTTCAACCTGAAGGCCAGGAAAGCAAATCAATCAGCCACTGGCTCTTACCTCAAACTCAGTCCGAAAATGATGATCCTGCCTCCAGGAAAGCTCAGAATGAGACTGTGTCTTACAGCTGTCTCCTCCCATCTTATATTCCTCTCTAGTTCTGAGATTAAGGATATGCACCACTACTGCCTGGTTTCTAGGGCAAGGCAGTGTGGCTACTGGGATTAAAGGTGTGTGCCATTGCTGCCCAGTCTGTAAGGTTGGCCAATTTGGCTGTTTTACTTTTCTGATCTTCAGGCAAGACTTATTTATTAAAATACCAAATGAAATGCCACTACAGTGTAGGGACATTCCCTGACCTCTTTGTTCCCTGATAGCTCTTGATTCCAATTTTGGCAGTCATGTGTAGCATTGCCATGACTGTAGGGAGCAGCTCTCTCAGGTTTATGATTCTATGTTACTTGATGTGTACACCCTAAAGGAAACTTGCTGAATTCTGAGATTTCTTTGCTTGTTTGCATTTACGTAATGTTGTACTGTTTTCACAGAGCAGGACTGTAGATTCACTTTACAGGAATATCTACATTGTTCTATGTGCTCCCAGAAGTCACACAAATTTAGGAATGTTTACCAAACCCTTTCAAACCTTTGGAAATTAAATTTAAATTTTAGCATGTGCATAAAGTTAATATATCATTTTGTCATTGCATTTTACATTTGTCTGATAGTAAATGATTTTATTTTGTTTTAAGCTATTGGATTTCAATTTTGATAAATTGGTTTTCTTACTAATTTTTCTTTTATAGTGTTGTCTTTCCCTGCATGCATATATGTTACTGTGTATATGTACTAATAGATTTCCAGCATCAGATAACTAAAATAGTATTCATTAGCTAATCTCTAATAGTGCATTATATATTATTGTTGGCAGCAGGTGTGCATTGTTTTGCTCATCACTGAGTAAATTCATGAATGATATCACCTGCTAGAGACTCAGGTGTTGGTTGAAGTACAAGCATGTATTGGGGCTGATTTCCATTTGACTTTAATATGGAAAGCCATATTCAACTACCCACATGTCTACTCAGAAGCCTGACTCTATCCCTAATTGGATCATTCTTTCACCTAGGTGCATAAAATTGAGAATTATCTAGCACATTTCAAAACTCTAATTAAAGGCTTTCTATCTGGCTTTCAGAAATAATGACCAATTTATCATGGAAAGTTTTACAACATGTCATAATATCCATGTATGCCAGTGAGACCCTGTGTAACTTTCTGACTTCTGGTCCTCTCATCTGAGCAATGAGGACAGTCCTTGCCTTGAAGGATCTGGGAGAAATTTGGTTCATATACTAATGTACAAGTGGCCACTGTGCTCAGCACAGAATAAGTGTTTAAAAAGATACACCTTTTCTATTCTCCAATACACACAATAGACAAACAGTTCACTCCTTAGTCCATTTACAGTACCTGAATTTAACAACAAAATAATTTGTTTTCTTAAGAGTTCTATTTTCTGAATGGAAGTTGAAGCTATTAATAAATTCTTATCTATCAATACTAAAGGCCCTGAGTAGAACCTATAGGCGTTTTTGTTTGTTTGTTTGTTTGTTTTTTTAGGTAGAGGATCCTAAGTAAAATTAATTCATCACATGATTGTCACTCCTTTATCATCACACAGATATCATAGTGAGAAAGTCATTACTTGACAAATAGAAAAATAGTAACCGTTTGTTTGGATTTGTCTCTGGTTTTGAAACTGCAGTTCAACACCTGACCACGGTCTCTAGATTTGTTCAGTGTACTTGACCTCCTAGCAGAGGAGAGACAGGCCCTGTTATTATTGTTATTCCTGTTTTTATTCCTCTGAGCCTTGACTATACCCCATGAATCTTTGCACTCTGCCGACCTCAGAAAAGATCCTTGTCATTAAATTATTTTTGAAATCATAACTGGTTCCATTTTTCTTCCTAATGATGTCCTTCTGATAGCCCTGCACTTCTTTTCCAGTTTTTCTTGTTTAACAAGTGTGTGTGTGTGTGTGTGTGTGTGTGTGTGTGTGTTTGTGTATGTAAGGGAATGTGCGTATATAACTGCGGCTGTGAAGATGTTCAGGTTGGTATGCACAGCAAAGGCAGCAGAGGAGAATTACACCAATGGGACCCTTTTGTGTTTCTGTTCTACATAAACACATCTCAAGCTTTCTGAAACAAAAATAAAAATCATGTAGCTTCACAAGAATAGCTTTAGATTCCTTTTACCTCCTCAAATAGGGATTAGCATAATTTGACTTTACACATTTAAACTTGGAAAAGTAAGCTAACCTATTTAATATCTACTCCACCTCTCATCATTCCTTTTTTGTCATCCCATCTAGCATTTACAGACTAGAGAGTAACTATGGCAAAGGAAGATACAACTTTCCTCATGTGAATTTTGTTTTAATCCTCAAATATATATATATATATATATATATATATATATATATATATATAGATATAGATATCTTTTTAACTCTGTAAGATCACAAAAATCAGGACAGCAGTTGAAGGAGCATACACCGCTGCTTCTGAGTGAGTATGATTACCCAGCTCACACTGAAACAGATTAGCAAACAGAAAAATATGTGTGAGATGTGCCCTTGATGGGTGAAAGGAGAAAACACAAAACCCCCTCTCTAGACCCCTGTTTCTCCCTTATTTATAGGCAGATGATAGCAAACAGATGTCAATTCCATCCTGTTGTCAGGTTTGGTCTCCTCCCTCAGCAGAATTCTACCTACCAACTGCTAAAGGAATAGTCATAATGTTAAGGCCTAGACTATGAGGTATCAGCTTCATCATGGTGCATCTAGAAAACAAAGAACCCTACAAAAATGATAGACTGCCTGCTTCCTTCTTGAAAGAAGAGTCCCTTCTGGTCTCACTGGTATCATTTGAGGGATCTGCGGCACTTCTGCCACTTCATACCGTGAGATCTTTAAATGTCCCCTTGTTGGAAGATGTGGTTAAAACCCATTGCTCTGACACATACATGGATTATCAATATGGAAAATGATATAATCCTTGCACAGCAACAACAGTGTTCTATGAAAATCAAGACAACGTCTAACTACAGCCTACCCTCTAGACTGCCTTCCTTGTCCTCAGAAAGCTCAAAATGCATTTAGGTTAATCCACAACAGAATATAATTCCATGGGCTTACTCTCCTTGGTTGCTCTATTCATATACATACAATTCTATGTATTCACACACTGAGAATATTGTGAATAGCCATGTAAATGCATATGAACCTAAGATCTTGCTAAATAGGAAAAGAAAGGGCAAAGGAGGAAAGGATTATCTCTCGAGACATTGTTGGGAAACAGATTAAGATTTTAAAGAGGATGTAAGGAAGGTGGTCTTTTCTGAGGAGGACAGATTCTAGGAAAGAACAGTTGAAAGCTATCGTCTCTTCTTTCTTGGAGAGGTCCAACAGATTGAATGATGCTCAAACTCAAGCTCAGATGTCATGCTAAGGAGTAGTTCTCAGAATGTAAGCAACGAAAAAGAACAGAGAGAAGATTGTCCCCAAACTCTCTTAATTACCACATGGCTCCCTAATGCCTGTTATTGACTTAGGTCCACTAAACATCAGAACAAACAACGAGTACAAATGAAGTGTCTCAGATAGACTGCTTGGCTCCATTATCAGGCACACAGGACAAAAGAAAGGTAGGGGCACATGGGAGAATGGTGGCGAGAAGGTCAACAGCTGTGCTCCTGGTTAACAATCAGTTGACTGATGAAAGCCAACTCAAATCGGATACAATGTTAACTTCAGGGGCCAGGACTCGGTTTCAATTGGGATGAGATAAAGTTTTGAAAGCTCACAATAAGTTAATCATAAAGACTTTGAAACCAAGACTGAAATGAAATGCCCCCTGCTACTTTCTAAGTAGAACATATTCATCCTGTTTGCTGCATGTGATATGCAAGGAGAGAGTTGAGAAGGGTGCTCTGAACCACATGAGAGAAGTCATACCCGCCTGTCCATCTGTCACATGAAAACTCGACACTGTGTTTTCACTGGATGTCACAAATGCAATGGAAGTTTGGAAGGTCTGAGAAATTAATGATTTTGCACATGTGGAGTGGTGAACTATGGTATCCAGCCTCTGAGCTGTCTGTCATACTCTGGTCACTCAATCTGATTCCCCCCCACAATGATTCCCTCCATGATGGATGGAGCATTCATGAAGCAGGGGGATGCCACTTCTGACATTGCACTCTGAAGATCTGAAATCCTGTCTTGCCAGTTCTCTTTCACTGCGTTCACTAACCCTGGAGAAATTTCACTGTCACACCCTATGCGGTACTTAGAAAATACGGCGAGCTGACATTTACAACCAAAGTGATGTGAGTCTACCTGGAAGTACACTTTTAGCCCCAGCCACATCTTTGATCATTGTAGCTATAAATTATTCCTTGAATGCACCTCCAGGGAGAGCTCAGATGCAGATTCGTGCTGGTAATACTGTTAGACTTACGGCCACTGGAAATGAGAGACATGACACGGTGAGTGTTTCAAGGGGTGAAGTCATAAGATGACTGGATATGAAGGGACTAATAACTTGTATATGCAAATAAATGCATCTTCAGATAACAAAAATGATAAGTTTCATCTGTCATCCAGTACATGTGATTTAAAACAGATTGTTGGAATTTCAAGAAGTCATTTACAGCCAAATGAGACCTGTGTCTTTCATAAATACATGGCAGAGTAAGTCCACAATGTGTCACTTGTGTCATGAAGAATAAAATTAAAAACCTTGCAACATATAAAGAAATAAAGTATTTAATACACAAAAAGAGTCATCCCCAGATGAGTAATTCCAGATATTACAATGGACAGGGTAGGGTTTATGAGTCTTAGCACTACTATAGTCAAAAAGGTAGAAAAAAATACTTGCTTATAGTGAGTGTAAAAGCATTATTTTTAGGATTGAATAGAATCTTAAGGAATAACAAATTGAAGCTAGGGCAAGAAGGATGGTATAGTGGTTAAGAGCACTGACTACTATTCCAGAGGACCTCAGCTTTGTTCCCAGCACCCACATGGCAGGCCCCAACCATCTGCAACTTCAGTTACAGGTTCCAGTCAACTATTCTAACCTCTGTAGGCAATGCATGCATGTGCTACACGTACATACATGTATATAAAATACCCACACAAATAGAACTTTAAAAATACTATTATTTTTAAAAGTTAAAAATAAATAATAAAACTGAAAGGCTAGGAAAAACAATTTGACATTATAAATAATATAGTATGTACTTAACAGTTAATCAAATATGCCATTAGAGTTGATCTACTAAAGGCAACTTTAAAAATTCTATTTGAAAAACGTGGGAATGCTGTTAAACTTTGAACTGAGCACTGAGGACCTGTGTGCCCACAGCTGAAGTTCTAACACTGCATCTGACATCTCAAAAGGAGAAACTCCTGAAAGAAGATGAAAATCTTCAATAACGGCATCTATATCTGCTCTGCATGGACCAGAGACTAGTCTAAGGCAGTGGTGGTTTAGGTTTTGTGTGCGTGAGTTAGTATACACCAAGCAAAAGGAGAAGAGGAAATGACAAGTGCAGACAAACAAGCATCTCATAGAAGAGCATCATAAAACTGACCTATCCAAAGATCCAGCAGTGATGGCTGAGTTGTCCTGTGGAAAGGGCAGACAAAAGTAGCACTATCAAATCTGGGACTTAATGCCACCCAGCAGAGCTCAACCAGGAAAGCTGAGGCAGTCAGATGTGATCTTGACTGAATCTTCCCTTCATCAACTTTCTGTGTGCCTTGCAGGCCTTATAGGCCACTAGATAAACAACAATAAAAATTTATGTTTAGAATGGCTTGCTTTCTAGATGTTCTTATGATCAATGTTAATATTCATAATTACTGGATGCTCTTCAAACTCTCTCCATTTAAGAGCTAAAGTGTAAGAAGGAAGGCTGCTTGTTCGTCCCAGCTGCCTGGCTAGCTTAGTCCCGAAATAACCACACAGAAACTGTATTAATTAAATCACTGCTTGGCCCATTAGCTCTAGTTTCTTATTGGCTAAATCTTATATTTTAATTTAACCCATTTTTATTAATCTGTGTATCGCCACGTGGCAGTGGCTTACTGGGTAAAATTCTAACCGACCTCTGTCTCAGGCAGAGGGTCCATGGTGTCTCTCTGTTTCTTTTTTCCTTTTCTCAGAATTTAGTTCTGTCTTCTCTGCCTGCCTAAGTTCTGCCCTATAAGGCCAAGGCAGATTTTTATTCATTAACCAATACAAGCAACACATAGAGGGGACTCCCACATCACTAGAGGGCCAACCTGACCCAAGAGAGAGGTTTTGCAAGAGATATATGGGAGTCTCCTTACTCTTGAAATCTGCTTTCAATCAGATTAAAGAGCTAATGACAATTTATCCATATAAATTATATTACCATGTCTTACCAAATTTGAGATTTAAAAAACAAAATTCTGGGGTTGGGAATATGCCCCAGTGGGTACAGTGCTTGCCACTCAAGCATGAGGTCTTGAGGCTGATTACCAGCATACACATACAAAGATGGGAGGAGTTACCCCAGCACTATGGGGGTTTGAAACACGGTAGAATCCCTGGTGCAGTCAGAATAGCCTAGGGAACTGATGAGTCCCTGGTTCAGTGATAGAGCTTGAGTCAAAGAAAGTTGGCAAGAGCTGGAGAAGGATAATGATGATGACCTCTGGCACACATATGCCTCTCTCTCTCTCTCTTGCTCGCTCACCCGCTCACTCTCTCTCTCTCGTGTGTGTTTGTGTGTGCGTGTGTGTGTGCATGTGTGTGTGTGTGTGTGTGTGAGAGAGAGAGAGAGAGAGAGAGAGAGGGAGGGAGGGAGGGAGGGAGAGAGAGAGAAAGTTTCATCAAGGCTGTTTACAATAGCTTGAGAGAAAGTTTGTTTATGACTAGCTGGGCACCTTGTTAGTGGTTACACATTGAAGAAAATCTCTCCCCCTCCATTGTTAACTGTGCATAAATCCTCAGAGAGAGAGGAGGGGTTCCATGAACCTCTCCCTCCCACTGGCAGGACTGGAAGGTTAGCAAGCCCAATCCTTTGCATATTTTGTGTAGATAAGGATAGCTACTCTGAATTCAAGAGCTCAACAGTCATGATGTGCCTGGAAGTCCCCATTCCACACCACTCCATCTGATTTTTCTCGGATGTTGCATTATTTTCTTCTCTTCTTCCCTAATGTTTTCTGGGAAATGGAAGGATAGCATAGATGTCTCATTTTCGGTTTGACTTTCAACAGTCTTCTACTCCTACCACTGAGACCAACTGAATCTCTGTTCTTACTACTGCCAACTGCAAAGAGAAGCTTCTCTGGCCAAAGTTGACAGTTGCAGTAATCTATGGTCATAAATGTGGTGATTTAGAAGAAAATTTGATGGGTCCATCATGTCCACTTAAGAACAAGAGCAGTAACTTCCCCACAATAGCAAATGACCTCCCCAGTCATAGTATTTTGGTTTTTTTGTTTGTTTTTTTGATGGGGAATTCTAGTAACAGCCATGAATCCTAGTGTGGAGTGAGTATCAAATCTTATAAGAAAGCAATCTGTGGGCCTCTGAAAGACGTGTCATTATTGCTTAGACAGATGACAGAGTTGTGCAGGGTCTGCAACTGAATAAGACTGTTGAAGACAACTCTTCAGCAGTCTTTGTAATGCCTTCTGTGAAAGTTAGTCAGCAGGGCAGGAGCTTCCAGTCCAGTTCTGGCTTGATTTCCTAGTGCCCTGTGGCCATGGGATGTGGTGTCTTCAGCTATAGGGTCTTACTATATAGTTCAAGAATGCAACCTAGTTCATTTGCATTAGCTTATACAGCTTTGGAGCCTCAGGTCTCCCCCTATTAACAATGTCTGTTCCATAACCCATTCCTGACATTGGGACTTTCTTTGAAAAACCTCCAGCCAAGGGTTTTTAAGGCAAGTAGGTACACTATAATTTAAAGTAGCTGTTTTCCCTTGACCTTATTTTCAGAACCAATGTCACTGTTCACATGTAGATTTCTTCTCTAGCTGATGAATTCAGCAATGCCCCTACCAGGTACTGAGCTGGTTTCATCCAAACAACAGACCACAGAAGACTAGACAGATAATGGCTGTAAGGATCAATTAAATTCATATATTTGAAACAAATAAACAGACAAAAAGGGTATATAAATAAGCTTATAACCTATTGCAATTTGTAGAAAAAAATGGAAATATCTACTATGAGAAAATTTCAGTCCTGATGCACAGAACAAAACAAGAGTCACATGACTTCAGAGGAGAAATAGCAAAGGTGTTTATTTCCAAAGCACAAAGATATTCCACTGGAGACTTTGTTTTGATGGATGTAAGAAGGTTTTACATATTGAACGATGAGATTTCATTTTTCTATGTAGAGAAAATATACAAATGCTAATGTGATAGATGAGCTACACTTTATGTTTAATTATATTAGGTTTTTGTACAGGGTTTTATTATGTGGTCTAGACTGGATTGCAGGCAAGCACCGCTGTGTTCAATGAGTGTCACTGTTGAGCACAATCTCATTTTGAATTATAATCTTATGAACACACTGAAGTCATACAAAACCTAAAGTCATCTGAACTGAGCACCCTTCATTCTAAAATCATAGCTCTATATATTCCTAATTGATGTAATTTTGTAAACTATTAATTAGTATGACCTTCCTAAAATCTAGCACATTTAAAGTATTGAATAATTTTGATACATATTGCACCACACATGTTTCTTCTCTCTTCATACATTTTACCATTTGGTTATGCTCCTGTAAGGTTCAAGTTTTATATTGTCTTCCACAGCTTGCTTGAAAAGATTTGGAAAATTACATTGATTATATTTTGTGGCTACTTAAGTGATGTTTCAATGGGTAAAGATGTTTTCCCACAAACCTGAACATGTTAGTCCATCCTCATAACCTATCTGGTAGAAGAAGAAAACTGTCTACCATAAGTTATCCTCTGACATCCAAATGCATGCCATATCACATGAACCAGCACACACATATGCACACCAAAGAAAGAACAACACACTAAAGAAAGAACAAAAATAAAATAATTAAAAATAAAATCCTCTACTTAAAATATATATTTGTATTTCACTTTTGAGAACTTAAAAAAACTCACCTTTTCCCTTGTTTAGACATGTTTAATTGATAAGTAGATTCTTTTTTTTTTTTTTACTGCAACTGGCCTTAAAGTCAATAAGTAGTTGATTGCTCCCATGACATTTGTACCATTATTGCACCTTGCACTATGGGTATATCTTTCCAAGTCAGCCATTGCTGCAGCTCCCAGGGTGCTACCATTGATTACTTTTCTCCTCAAGCAGTATGTATATCTTCTTCTAGCCTTATGGAAACTAGTATGGGTGAAGCTTGTACATAAGTACAAGCTAGGTCTCTCCACGTTCTGTGACTCAAGTGTACGGTACAAAGAATAAGAGTCTGTGGAATTCTCAGTCCTAAATGGAGCCTGCTCTTTCCAAGACTCAGAGATCATTGTGAGAAGAGTAGAAAGATTATGAGAGTCAAGAGTGGTAGATGAGTACAAGAAACCTGAGTCTTAATATAGGATAAAATTATATTTACTCTGTACCTATGAAGAAAACATATTTGATTTCACATGATTATAATTATAAATTATATAAACCTAATATAAATTCTGGCCCATTTTTTTCTTCCAGAAGTCACTGTAATTATCAACATCTAGTTAGATAATGACATACTTTTTCATGTATGGTGTTGCTCTCAATCCAACATGTACATTAAAGACATGCTTTAGAAATATACATTAAAATATAATGGTCTCTGCTACAGTGTGAACAGCTGGGTTATTTGTGTCCTTCTATCGGTTTAAATAACTACTGTAAAAATTCCTGGGGCTGGTGACACACTGTTCATGTTACAAGTCTAAGCTGTGTAGATGACAACTCTTTAGGAATAGGCTCATAACATCAAAGGGCTTCAGATAAAGGAAAATTCATCATTTTCTGGACATAATAAAGCAGGGAAACATAAGTATTTCTTTGAATTTCTTATGTCCTGAAAAGAACTGTTTCTTCCATGGAACTGCTGTACTGTATAAATATTCTGAAGGTTCTCATCAAATAGAATTTCCCACACACTTGCACTATTAATTAGGAAATTGCAAAATGCTTAAATATATATTTAAAATTCATGAAATTTTAATACATCTATTAGAATTATATAAAACATATTGAACTGATGGCAAAGGAATGGATAGATATGTGTGTATGTATAATTGAGGTATATATAATCCTTAGCTGCTGTGTGATGTTAGTGCTTTAGTGTTATTTATTACTAAATATTTGCTAGCAATCCTGTGTAAATTTTTCAAAAATCTTATCACTTTATAATACACTAGGATAAGTAAGTCTGACATATGCAAATGAAATTTTATGTGTACTTAATGAGTGTCAGGATACTGAAACACAGTTAAAACTACAGTTATTACTGGTTAGAGAATTTGTTTTAAACAAAATATCATGACATCCCTAAAGCAGAAACAATGATGATTTTTTGTTAAGTACCTAAAAATAATTTAAAAAAGAAAACCAAGTACACAAACAAGGTCTACTTTAAGACCTTGTAGCACCAGAGGTAGACAGGTTATTTCCTCCAGAAATAACTGAAGGAATGTGTCCATTTAATGGTTCATGTTGGTGATCTCCCTTAACAAATCAACAATATGTGGTTATCTGGGCTTAAGGGAACAGATTTGAGATAGAGACAGATGCACACAAGTATGTAGGCAGGAAAGTGAGAAAATTCCATAGATCAATCAATCTGGTTTATAGGCAATGTAAAAGTCACTGTGAGGCATCTATACTTACCTCAGTAAAAAGGAAATCTTTAGTAAAGATGGCAATCAAAATAATGCATTGAATAATTGGACAACAGGTGTTCATTAGATGTTCCACTTTAGATATTCCCCATTGTAAAGCTCAATAGTGTTTCTATTAATAGGAAAATAAATGCATGCTTGATTCTGAGTGTGTCCCTTTAAAAGGCTTGTGTGATTTTTTTTCTGCATCTAGTTTCACAGAACAGGTGCTCTCTCGTGTAAGAATCCATTTCAGATCTCATTGAAAGCCCTCACTTCCACATTTCTACCTATTTTACTTTAGCCCTTTAAAATTTCACTAAATTTCATTTTAGCATTTACATAAAAATACCCCTTAGATGTATGAAATTAAAAAAAAATAAAAGAAAGCACAGAACGTATTTATCCATGACACAATTGAGGTCTCCTGTGGCCAAGTGCTCTGAAAAGATCCGTGATTAACAGTTGAACTTGGCACTGCTTAAGCCCTACTGACAGCAAAATCCGCACTCAATATGGAAATCAATACAGCTGATGGGCATGCAAAATGACCACCAAATGGAATTTTTTTTAGAATGTTTATGAGTCTCGAAACAGCATCAGTGGCAGACACAACAGCATTCTGTGTAAGAGAAGTAATCACAAGACACTGAATGAACATAGAGCAACAGGGAGTTTTGTCTTAAAGGATCAGAGCCTTGAAGGAGCTCTTAATGGATCTTACAACTTAGGAGGTTAATAAAGAAAGAATGACTTTTAGCATTTTGTATCAGCATGGCAGAAAACCAATTACACAAAATATGACTTATTTTTGGAAAGTTGAGAAACAGTTTAAAAAGAGTGGCTTATCAATTGAGTCTGTTGGAAATAATTTAGTGGTTGAGGTTAGTAGCAGCAATTTAACTGTTGCTGTCTTTACTTATTAACAACATCTTATCAATGGCTACATAATGGATTCATCTTTCATTGTTTTCCAGCATTATACTCTCTTAAGGTTGAACTTTAGGCTAGACATGTGACTTGTTCTAGACACTCCTTACTTCTTTTTGTTTGCATGAGTTTATACTTCGTGTCTTGATTATATTTCAGGATATGTGCAACACGTATTAGTACTGGTAAGTCTGATACAGAACAGACACTGGACGTGGGGAGAGATTGCCTTATCCCAGCAGCAAGGAAGTTTAGGCAGATAGTGTTGCAATGAGAGGGCCACTTGTTTGTCCTGGCCGCCTGGCTTATTAGCCCCAAAATAACCACACAGAAACTGTATTAATTAAATTACTGCATGGCCCATTAGCTCTAGCTTTTTATTGGCTAACTCTCAAATCTTGATTTAACCCATTTCTATTAATCTGTATATCGTCATGTGGCAGTGGCTTACCAGGAAAGATTTAGCATGTCTGACTCTGGCAGCTCCATAGGGGCTCTCTCTAACTCTGCTTTCTTCCTCCCAGAATTCAGTTCTGTCTTCTCTGCCTACCTAAGTTCTGGCCTATCAGGCCAAGGCATTTTCTTTATTCATTAACCAGTACAAGCAACACATAGAAAGAAGGACCTCCTACACCAAGAAAGTTCATGAAGAGTGAGAGGCAGTGTGGGCTATATGCTGAGACTCTGCAATTAAAAAGAATCCACAGAATTTTTTATTGGAAATGTAATTTTATCAATCATTGAGTAAATTGCAGTCAGTTTTCTTTTGTCCTGCATCCTTTCTGCAAACTAGGGAATTAATTTTCATGACCAGAAAGTGAGAACATGTTATCTAGAGCCAAATAATACATCACAGATCCATCTCTCCTCTTGAATGCAATTAAGGAAAATACCACAGTGATGCTGTTGGAATAGAATATTTATTTAACTATGTAAAGATGTGTTGCATTTGTTTGTGTTGCATTTGTTTAACTATGTAAAGATGGGATGCTTTTTACCTAGGTTGCCTAAGGCATCTGATTGGTCTAATAAAAGCTGAATAGCTAATAGCGAGGCAGAGGAGTGATAGTCTGGGCTCTTGGGCAAGAGAAAAGGAGATAGGGAGGAAGCAGAAAAGCAGGATGAATACTATGTAGTTGAAGTAAATGAGACTTAGGGCACCACATAGATTAATAGAAATGGGTTAATTTAAGTTTAAGTTTTAAAAATCTAGCCTAAAAGCTAAAGCCAAACATTCACAACTAATAGCAAGTTTCTGAGTCATGATTTGGGAACTGGCAGTCCAAGAAAGCCTACTACAAGTTACCGAATTTAACAAACAGATGATGAAATAAATAAATAAAATGGAGATGATGAAGCAAAGAAAGGAAGACAGAATGCACTCAATACACAGCTTTGGTGTGGATTCTGTGCTTGGGTGACATATTCTCAATGACCTCAAAAGGGCAAGTGAACTCAATGTGTCCCTCAAATGATGAAGACTGATATTTGAAGTATAATCTTAAAAGCATACTCCACTTAGCAGTGCTAAAAGTAAGAACCCTGAGATACAGGGATGCAGGAATGCAGAGCCATGAAAGTGACAGTGACTGGGTGCTAACACTTTTACCCTGGTATCATCTTGCATGGCCTAAGAAAAGAAATTGGGTAACATGTAAGAGAATGAGTACTGAACAGCCTCAAAGTCACAACCAAAATAAAGGAGGCTAAGCAGAAGGGCCCAGTCCTGGCACTGCAGGCCTTTTGTCCATTCAGGGATACTGTAGACCGGTGTCCTATGGCCCTTTCACAACCCTACATACTTGTTCAACCACAGTACAGTTGGATGCATGTGCACCAAGTGCAATGCAAGGCTCACGCCCTTTCACAGCATTGTAGGCCTACTGCTTACCCATGTGACCATAAGTCTCTTCCCTACTTATAGAAACATAAACCTGCGGCCCACTCACCATACCATAAGACTGTTGCATATTGTTCCTTTATGTGGAAAAGTATATATTGTTAACTCTATTGTAAAGACACTAGTATCTAGCAGGTTCAAATGCATAGTTCAATATTGGGCTAGAAAGAAATAAACAGCAAAAACATGTGTCAAGACTCATCACATTTCAAGTTCATATTTTCTACAAAGCAGTAGAGCCTCTTGCCTTTGAAGTTAAAAAATTGGTGACTATTTCAGAGACCGACTGATTAAAAGAATGAGTGAAGAGCAAGCAAGTGGATGAATTAATACATTTGTCTTGAGTAAGTACAAGTTGGTTGGAAATTTAACTAGTAGCAATATGAGGAGTCATTATATATTATTTATAAATGTAATTTCATATTTAAAATATTCTTTATGACATAGATGGGATGTACCATACATTTTTCAGGTTACAGCATACAAGAATCAAAGGTGAAATAAAATGCTCACGTCTGACTGGTGCAGATGAGAACTCTATTGTCATTGAGGCCAATTATTCAGGAATGGAAAAGAAATGCCCTCAAGTTCAATCTGGGAAGGGCTGTGGATGAACCACAGCAATCACTTCTGAGTCAGCGAGTGTTTTTTAAAAAGATTAAAGGAAAGAGAAGGTTCTTGCCTTGATCTATGTCTTTACAGTCATGGATGGGCTTTGCTGGAAATAACTGACTCTTTTGTGGGAATCACATTCACAAATCTTTAGCACAAAGGAAACTAGAACAGCTTTGTTTTCCATGTGTTGGGCATGGAAGAGCTGACACTTCCGGGCCATAAAGTCACAAGAACCAGGGTATTTGTAAATTATAACAAACTAATATATTACTGCATTAATATGAAGGGGAAATTAGTCTCTTAAAACATCAAAAAGACAAATCCAAACTGCCAAAGCAATCTTACAGAACTCCATTCAAGAACTGTGTTGTGTGCATATGAAAAGGCTCCAAACTATAACACCAAAGATCTCATCTGTTTCAGTGTATTTTCTATCAAACTATAAAACAATAAAATTTGAATTTAGAAAGATGGAGGTTCTTGGCTCCTGAGTGAATAATTGTGTCTCTGGTATTTAATGAAGTGATGTAAAAAAAAAAATCACTATCTTCAACTCCATTCCACTCCAGTGCTGACTCTATATAGAAATGTTTGATTGTCATCGTGTTCACAGCTTCTGTTAAAATTTCTTCTCAACTTTAAGACATATGCAGTAATTGGTGCCTTTCACATCAGGGTATTGCAAAATGTGTGTGTGTGTGTGTTTAGATGTGTACATAATAATTACTTCATGTATTTTATCTTTGCTTGCAAATCAAGAACATGTGGGAACCCAAATCAAATGATAAAGGTTAGTTTCAACCTTATCTTCAAGTAAATGTAGACTCATACTGCATGCTTCCTGAAACTGAATATGAGAACAGCATTTGACAGTGGAAAACTAGGCTGGACTCCCTCTGGATAGTTGTATCCAGGAAGGGGTAGCTGGTTTACACAGCTGTATACCCCGGTCCTTACGTATGTTGCTAGGAATTGCAGGAGCTAGTCTGCGGTGCTATCCCTCAGCATCCAGAGCTGTATACTGAATTCACTTAGTATCTTAGTTAGGGTTTCCATTGCTGTGATGAAACACGATGACCAAAATGTGACTTGGGGAAGAAAAGGTTCATTCAGCTCACACTTCCACATCACTACTCACCATCAAAGGAAATCAGGACAGGAGCTCAAGCAGGGCAGGAACCGGGAGGTCGGAGCTGATCCAGAAGCCATGGAAGAATACTGCTTACTGTCTTGTTCCTCGTTTCTTGTTCAGCCTGCCTTCTTAGAGCACCCAGGACCACCAGTCCAGGGATGCCCAACCCACAAGGGGCTAGACCTTCCTCCATAAATCACTAATTAGGAAAAGGCTTGTCCTACTGCCTTGCCTATATCCTGATCTTAAGGGGCATTTTCTGAATTGAGGTTCCCTTCCCTTAGATGACTTTACCTTGTGTCAAGTTAACATAAAACTAGCCAGGACACTGAGTCTGAATTCTTGTTCTATCTGTGTGTCTCTAATACTCAGACTTAGCCTACAGAACAGCGGATTCTTTCCGTGACAGAAGCAGTCAGAATGGGATGCACTCTCGGTGTTTTGGAAGGCTCAGCACCACATTAGTATTTTTTTATTTAAAAAAAAATCAGTTTACATTCATCCCTAGTTCCCCCTCCCTCCTGTTGTCCAGCCTCCCCTCCCTCCTCCATCCCATCCCCCATCCACTCTTCAGAGCAGGTAAGGCCTCCCTTGGGGGAGTCAACAAAGTCTGGCATACCAAGTTGAGGCAGTACCAAGCCCCTCCCCACGGTATCAAGGCTGAGCAAGGTATCCCTCCAAAGGAAATGGCTCCAAAAAGCCAGTTCATGCACTCTGAGTGCATGAAAAAAAAAAAACAATTTCATGGCCAAATTTTGTGAGACATGCTAGAAAATGTTTCCATCAATATGGATGCATGGCTGAAGAATGAAGGGAACGAAGAAGGGTGAGCCAATGGTTCTCTTTACAATGCTACCTACAGATTGTAGACAAGCTGTGGAAATACGTACCACTGCATTCTAAACAGCCTGTTAAAAGATTGAAAAAGCATAGTTTTAACTTTGTTTTAAGATTTATTTCTTTATTTTTATCACGTATATGTGTCTGTGTGTTTGCATGAGTTCTGCTGCTGAGGAGCACAGAGAAGTGAGCTGAATTCCATGGAGCTGGAATTACAGGCAGTTGTGAGCCACCTACTGTTGCTGTACTGGAAGTTTTAGCCCAGGTCCTCTGCAGGATCAGCAACTGTTCTTAACCACTGAACCATCTCTCCAGGCCTTTAACTTTAGAAATTTTAATTGATGCATAAAACGTAAGCAAGACACATATTTATTGGACATGTGAGATGTCCAATACACATACATGTACATTTTGAATTGTTCAAATTAGCCTAAGCATGTTTATCTTTAAAACTTTTATTATTTATTTATGTTGGAAATTTCCCAGTATGAAAATACCATTCTACTCTTGTGAAATACACACAAAAAAAATGCTATTCTCTGTGCCAATCCTGCTATTCAAGAACACACCAGAACCTGGTACTCTTGCTTCACCATCCATTGGTCAACAGTTCCTCGTTCTCTTGACCCAGAGAACAATGTACTTGAACTGCGATAAACATTTGCTGGAAACCACAAATAGATTGAAAATGGCTTCATAAAAAATATCTACCATAACTTCTGAAAACAGTATAGATGTTGCTTGATAGCATTTGTTTCTCTGTTATCTGGGCCAGTTGGAGTCAGTAATGTTTTATCCCTTGAAAAACTCTTAAAGATGTCTATAAAGTGTCCCCTCACTCCTCCCTCATGTAATACTTTCTGTGCTGTTCAGTAAATACAGAACAAAGTCCTTCATGAGGAACCCAGAGATAGAAAAGACAAGACAGCATTCAGGAAGGCATGGGTTCAGACTCAAACTACAGGAAAATAGGGGATGAAAGATCAGAGTGGGGGGTGTAGAGAATTCAAAACTGGACTTACTCTTAGGAATATTTCTCCAAGGAGAAATATTTTTGACTTTCCTTAATGGGACACTGATACTTTTGGGCATTCTGAGGTTATTACATTGCGTTCAAATTGATGCAAATGAGCCTTCCTTCTTTAGTCAAGATGCTGAAGGCAGAGAATCCTAGACCCCTTTCCATGCAGCATCAATAGCTGGACACCTGCAGGCTTTCTAACATCAGGCTTCCCTGGCTCCAGAGCAAACTGAAGGATGGGTGAGTTCCTCAGGACCAAGATCACTGTTTATCTGAGAGCACCACTCACTGAAGTGTTCTGTGGGTAAAGTGAAGGATGTGGAAACAGTCCTGCATCTCATTTCATAGAGAAACTACAAAGCTTAGACTGTCTCCTGGACCCAAATCCTGCTGAATCATTAATGATGTAGGAAGTCCTTCTGTATATGTGTTGCTTTTATTGGTTAATGAATAAAGGAACTGCTTTGGCCTGTTGATAGGGCAGAGTAAAACTAGGCAGTGAAAACTATACTGAATGCTGGGAGAAAGAAGGAAGAGTCAAGAGAAGCCACGTAGCACCACCAGAGACAAACGCTGGACAGAATGTGGCTGGTAAGCCACAGACACATGGCGATACACAGATTAATGGAGATGGGTTAATTTAAAATATAAGAGTTAGCCAGAAATATGCTTAAGCTATTGGCCATACAGTATTTAAAATAGTTTTTTAATATATTATTTTTATAATTATTTTAAATTATATATTTAAAATAATATAGTTTCTGTGTGGTTATTTCAGGGCTGAGCATCCAGGAACAAACAAGCAGCCACCTGCTGTAATCATTGATAGAGGTGGGACTGGATCAGTGCTCCAAATATTTTCACAGAGGGAGCAAGGTGTTGTCGTGCAAAATAAGTGCATACATGTTCTATCATTCCAAAGGCTATAGGTTGGATGTCTCTAAACTGAATGTGCTGTCCTTGGGTTCTTTAAAGCCATAGGTTGGACACTCCCATAAGAAACTGAGGCTTATGCTGCTGGGAAGTGACGTCTGTGCTAAAGGACCCTGCAGTCACCTACGGCCCATATGCCGAGGAAGTGACCCAAACATACACGGGAATGTTAACATACAGTACTTAAGCTTACTGGCCCCATTTCATCTTCTGCATGAGTTCTCCAGTCCTCAAGAGTCTGAGGCTGTCTGTGTCTAGTGATGTTAGGTGCTGGATAATTAGGAAAGTTGAGAAATGCAATCATCCACTTCAGTTTCTTAAATCCTGTTTGTTGCCACAGGGTTCAGATGATCTAATATTTTCCCACAATTCTTTTTTAGATACATAATCACTTTCACTTGTAACTTACTTTCAAATACTCCAGTTAAAATGGATTCCAAGGACACAACATATTGTCAATAACATTACTGTTGTACTGTTTTATGGGACAATAATCTGGCATCCTAGTGGAGAAAATGACCCATCAGCCCCATAGCTAATTCACTATGTGTGTGTGTGTTATTGCATCATAAAACTTCACTGCAGTGTTATGATGAGTGAGTGGTAAGTAAAGCATTTTGATATTTCAATTGCTGTTTATAAAACAAAGGGGAAAAAGAAGAGAAGAGTGAGAAAAGGTATATATTTGTGCAAAAGGAATAACCAAGGCCATCCCTAAAACACAACCAAAGTTGTGTCAAGTATATGTACCTTTCCCCTAACTTGTTTAAAATACAGAAATCCCAAACAGAGTTGTAGTTTATGCCTTCAATAAAGGTAATTAAGTTGTTAGCGCTGATCTTGCCAATGCTATCGAGTGGTTTACTAGAAATAAATTGAGCCCAACTGCTTCCAGAACTCAATCCACATGATCAGGAATGACTGATGAGTTGGTAGAGCCAAACCATCAACACACAGTAGGAATTGCAAGTATAAATAAATGCAAAGTGTCCTTCAGCACATGCATGAACACATGGCAAATGCAATCCTCATGCTCAGGTGTGAAAAGTCCAAGAAGCCATCGACTGTACCCACTTTCTATGGGATGCTTATGTCTTGACACCTGTGCTGTCAATGCAGCCTACTGGTTCAGACAACTCTTAATTGAATGTTCTTTTAAATGTCTAATCTAACCCCCTCTGATGTAGTTGAAATCTCTCTGCAAAGTAAGACTCACTGTCCTCCATTGCTCACTATTCCTGCCCTGAGCATCATTTCATGAGTTCCATCACCTCCACGTGCAAACGCCATAAGAAATGGAATGAATGCATTCCACAATACAAAAAATGCAGGTTATAGGGGATGTGAAGGAAGTTTTTCTGTTAGCTTCCTCTGGGTCCTAGATTTTAATAGAAATCCTTTAATTTTTAAAGTAGCCTGTGGCTAACACAGCGACAAGTCTCAGGAGCTGGGCTGTTTTTGGACTTCTGCAGGCAGCAATCCAGCATCTCCCCTGTGCTCGTCATTGTCCCTCATCACAGCCACAGCTAGAAGGAGTGAAAAGGATCCCTCCACAGACTCTTTGCAGGAAGAGGGTTGAAGCCGCATTCTGGTGCTGGGTAGGAAAAAGAAGAAAAAAGCGGGGGAAAAAAGAGACTTTCAAATCCATACGTGATGCAGTGTGTCCTCAGTCAGAGCCCTTCTGAAGTCAACTATGCTGGCTTTTGTATTTGGTTTTCATGTTGTTTCTCCCCAGTAACTCATAACACTTCAGCAGTGCAACATTTTTAATTCATTAGGAGTAAGGCAGCAGGAAAGTCAAATGTGGCACCGTGTTCCTCACATTCATTCATTCACCTTCATTCAAAGGGCACCAGAGGGTTGTGAGGGAGTGTAGGATTCCATGTCAAGCCACTGCTGACAGTCAGTGTAACAACTCATCTGTGCTTAGATTCAGTGCTTGCTGGAGACTGCTGTAGCTCTGCCTGTGCGTTTGTGCGTGTACGAGTGCATGTGTGCCTGTGAATGCATGTATTATGCATGTGTGCACGAGTCCATGTATATCTGTGTATATATGTGCATGTGTGTACATTCCTGCACAATGCAATAAAGCATATTATGGTATAATTCATAATCCATAAAGTTCATCTTCTTAAATAGAACAGTTCTATTATTTTGGGAAAATTACAGGATAGTGTTGCCACCACTGTCCAACTTCAGACCATTCCATTAAGACCACAAACATCCATCTATAAACCACCTGGAGCATGGAATGCACTAATTCAGCCTGTCCTGCATAAAACACATTTTCCTGCTAAGATAATGAATGTATATACTGAAAAGAGTATGTTTTAAAGCAGCAAAGCTAATTATTATTTTAATATGATATTCTTCAAATGGAAATGAGCTGGCATACCTTCTGTCCAAGGGCAGATGTGTGACAAGGAAAGGTTCACTTCTATTTTGTTATTTATTTGCCTTTCAACGAGTCAATGTATACCTGGCTTGGAATTGGGTCCCACATTATGGAATCTGACTCCTCATTTTTTTTCTAACTGACTTCCCAGGACTTCCATCTAACACTTTTATGCTCCTAACTCCAAGCTCCACGGCTTCAGACAAAATACAGCGCTCGTTGCACATGGGAATGGGGCAGGTATGAAGGAATTCAATGTCAGCTTAAGTCCAGGACACCATAGAGCTTGTGACTGCTCTGCTATTTGGATGATACTATCCAAGTACTGGAACCTTCAGAAGCAATAACACCACAGCTGAAATTAGATAGTCTCTCTCAATGAAATCACACATAATCAAATACACTGGGTGAGATTAGGCCTTGAAAATGCTTGCATTTTCTTGATGTTTAAATTCAATCAACCCATGAAGCTTTGATAGAAAGCTTATGCAGAGTTGCAACATAATCTGCACCCAGGCATTGCACCCTGCCTAAGGATGGTGCCATGAAATCTGCCTGAGGACAGTGGGAGGCACACACAGAGAATGTGCCCAGGGTGATGGTGTCTGGTGTGTGCAGCTCAAAATATCCCTGCTGCACAGGTAGCTGTAGTCACCTGCTGTGGTTAGGGGTAGCCTTGTTTGCATAGAATTCATTGATCTAAATTTTGGTCAGCAGTCCTAACTGATAGAGAGTATAGAACTTAGAACCTGACCATTGTTGTTGTCCAATAGGAAGTAGCAACTTTTACACACGAGTGCTCAAATGCTTACTTACTTATAATAAATATAGAGCAAGGGGTGTGCAGCCATAATGAATTATTAAATTCTCAAACCTACAAGCGGAACATAGCTTCTTGCAAAGCTGCTGACCACCTTAAAGTTCCCTGGAATGTAGACCCTACCACCAAAGAGAGCCTGTCTCTAGTTGGTGTCTTACTCTTTTACTCCTTTGGTTCTTTACTCTTTGGGGACCTGACACCTAGTTCCCAAATAAACCACACACAGAACCTTATTATTACTTATGAAAGTCCAGATTTAGCTTGGCTTGCTTCTGGCTTTTCTTAAATGATCCTGTCTACCTTTTGCCTCTGGACTTTTAACTTTCTCTATTTCTGTATATTTTTTTCTTTTCTTCTTATTCCATGTTTGGCTGTGTAGCTGGGTGACTGGGCCCTTCTTTTCTCACTCCTAGAGCTTTTCTTCCCAGATTTGTCTTCTATTTATTCGCTCTGCCTATCATTTCTCCTGCCTATCTATTAGCCGTTCAGTTCTTTTTTAGACCAATTAGATGTTTTAGACAGGTAAAATAACACAGCTTCTCGAAGTTAAACAAATGCAGCATAAAAGAATATAAAACAAATCTTTGCATCATTAAATAAATGTTCCACAGCATCAACAAATGAAACCCATCTTAAAATAATATTCCACAATACCTGTCAGAGTAAGTGGTGGACACAACCATTTCCAAATGTCTCCCTTTCGCAGGTGAATCACACGGTGTCCTGTGCATGGGTAGCTTGCATCATGAAGCCCTGCGGGGTTCAGGGATTAAGGAAATATACTCTCAGACCCCAACTTTCCACACATGTTTCTTCTTGGTATCACCATGTCTGAGGTCAGCCTAGACATGTGGGTTTGCTCTCCCACCTTCTCCTGGACATGACCCCCTTTACACTTCACAAAAGATTAATAAATACACCTCAGGACAGCATAAATGTCTATTATGGTTCAATGATGAGTGTAATCAAACACATGTGAAGTCAAACAAACAAACAAAAAAATCCCAAATCCTAAGAAAAACAAAGAAGCTTTCTTATGCTTAAGGAAAATCCAGAAGGAATATAAAAATAAAGATGGACTGAGTGGCATACATCTGTAATCTCAGCACTCGGGAGGATAAGGCTACATAGCAGCACAAAAATGTGCATGTGTGCACACACAAGAGAAAGAGAGAAAGAGATAGGAGGAATATGCATGTATGGAAATCAATTTATTCTATGTCGGCAGTGAAGGATCAAGATCCAGACATCTAATCACATTCAGATTCACTGAATAAACAAATCTGCCCTGTACAACACCCTCTAGATGGGGAGAGTCTCTCTCTCTCTCTCTGTCTCTCTCTCTCTTTGTCTCTCTCTCTCTGTTTCTTTCTGTCTCTGTCTGTCTGTCTCTTTCTCTCTCCCTCTCTCTGTGTCTCCACCCCTCTTTCCTTCCTTCATCTCCCTTGCTATGTATGGTAAGTCTCAAGGTTTCAGCTTCTTGGTAAACAGACCTCAGTTGTTTTGGATGAAATACTTATCAGGTGTATATGTCTCACAATGAATTGGCTCCCATTTATATTTCATAAGTAGCTGATTTTAGAAAACAGCTTGTATCATAAGGCTGAGTCCTACTCTTTGAATTTTTTATGGACAAAACAATTTCATTCTCATTGGTAAACTTGAATTTGTGCTAGTTCTTAGAATGCTTTTACATATAACAGAGTGGAACCCAAAGTGACATTTCATTTGGCAAATTTGATGAAAAATGAAATGAATGCATCAGTTGGGAAGCTAGTATCATTTACCTGTCTGTGAAACTTTTCTAACAGAGTGGATAACTGTGATTTCACTGATTTTATGTATGTATGTATGTATGTATGTATGTATGTATGTATGTGTGTATATACATATACATGTGTGTGCATGTATGTATGTATGTATAAGAAAACCTGCTTCCAGAATGAGCTATGTTAATTTAGAACTACAGTAATTTAATCTCAATAAAAGAAATGCCACGCTATCTGGAGAGCTGGTAAATGTGCCTCTGGCAGCTGCCTGGTAGTGAACTCATTTTTTGGTTCAGTGTCTTAATTACCTTCCTCTGAAACTAGAGCCCTTAATGGGATCTGTTTAAAACTACCTTAACTTATTTTTCTACAGTTATGAATACCTATGAAAACTGGAAAATCTTAAGAAAAACCCCACATCTGGATGGGCATTAGAACAATAACCGCATGCTGGGCCACATGATCACCCCAGCTAAACAGTTAATTTTACCATATGGTGAGAGGCATTTAAAAGTGTTCAGCATTCAGTCCTTAAGGTAGATTGCATCACTGCCAGAAAATAAGTCTGATCAACTAGCAATTCTTGCAATTGAACTAGCTTTTTCAATCATATTACATTGTATACTGGATGCACATTTCTCATTTGCTATTCTCTGTACCCTCTATGGTATCTTATAACTTGGTCAGTTGAGCTGTTGAGCTGGTACATGAGTGACACCCTGCCCTGTACTGGAAGACTTGATGTTGGAGTCAACAGTGTAATTATCCCTCAGGCGGTGAGTTAAATATGACCCAAATCCTCCCTCTGCACTGTGAATTCCTACCCAGCAAACTGTGATGAATTCAGTATATAAACTCATAGCACATGAACTCCAAGTGTACATTTCTAATAAATAGCTGAATGGCAGCCAGTGACAGTCAAGCTTCAGCAGCAGGTGCCAGCTGATTAGATGGTGCCCATCTATACACGAGCTCAGCACATCCTCACACTTGACAAGCACCCAGATGCGACCACAAGAGAACCGCTTTCCTTCCTCACCTCATCTTCTTCTGCGGTGGCTCATCTTGGTTGTCAACTTGATTGACTTAAGGAAATGAGGAACCCTTGGGATTGTGGTAAGGGTGTTTTCTGACAGGGTTACCCCATGAGGGGCTCTGATGCAGCCAACAGTTTAATCTACAGGTGGATTCAAAATGTGAGCACATTACAAAGAGGTGGTAGAAAAAAGAAAAGGAACCACACAGCCAAAGGTGGCAAAGGTCCACTGCCAGTCTACACACCGCTGGCTTGAACTCAGAGTGGCTCTCTGAAGCCTGCTGGTTCTTTGCGCTGCCTGCCTGAATCTTGGATGCTCTTTCATTCAGATAAACACTGCCACGTTTGTTTTGTGTATTATTTTAATTTTAGAAGGGATGTAAAATCTGTGTTTCATAGATGCTTCCATCACCACTAGTTGGGAAAGTCCACTGAACTGAGTATCTGATACTGATGAGGAGACCCTGGCCTGTATAACAGTGTACTATTAAGACGCGATACATCACTGTGTATAGCATGGGCACAGCAGGGATTGGACAGGGGAAGAGGAAGAAGCATGTGACCCACACATGGAGGAATATTTAAACTCTAGGTAAAAGGTTGGAAAGCAAATAGGCAAAAACTTGAGTGTGTTGCGCCACTTGTTTCCCATCTAATGAAGTCTCTGTTTGAACTCAAATGCAAGCATGCTGAAGAGAGACTTGCTCACCCATGATCACTTCGGTACTGTAAAGAAGAGCTGAGAAGCCCAGTCCACCAGCTCATTGCCTTAGAAGTGGATAATAAAATCATGCAAATATTCAAGGGACTATTGTTCAGCAATAAAGGGGTCAAATTCACCCTGGGGTCAAACTGAACTTGAGGACATTTTGCTAAGAGAAGAAGACAAACACAGAAGTACAACTGTTTCCTGACTTCACTCACAAGGGGATCAAACAAGTAGTATAGTGATGGCCAGAGATGGGGAATCTTAGGGGGAAGAAACAATGGGGGGAGAGCTTAGTGGAAAACTGTGCCATAGTGTGACGGGGGAGTTCCTCTTATCATAGTGTACAAGCACAAAGGCAACTATAGTTAACAATCACGCTTGCATATTTCATAATAGTTGCATGAGGTGTTTTGAAGAATTCACCACCAATACATGATGAACATTGAGGCTATAGATGTGTCAATTATAATGATTTTATCATTATACAATGAATAAATATATTGATATGTCATATTTAGCTCATATTGGGCAATTATTATGATTTAAAGTTACATAAAATAAAAAAATATAATTAGAATAATTCTGAGATAACATTTAAAAAGTATTGAATAAATGTCAGTGTGACATCTTTAGCGTTTTCCTTCCTGTTGGGGGTATAATTTCTGTATTTGTCTTCTTTCCTTTGTGGTAAACAACAATTTAAATTTAGATTCTCAAGTTTCAGGCTTCATTGTAGTGCCATTGGTTACAAGACTTTGAAATGTTTTCCTCTTCAGTAGCTAATTTCAGTCTTAGAAGCACAGTTTATGCTTAAAAATAATTTTGAACTAAAATAAATATACAATTAAGATAGAGTCCAAATTATAAACTAGAGCTCTTTTGAACCCTACTTCTTATTATGACATCTTATTCAGTATTCACCATTAGTCGGTGGGTAGATAGACTGGGGTGAAACATGGGATATTGCCCAGGGCCAAAAATAAAAAGGACACATTAAGAGGAAGTTCACTTGCAAATTCTCACCAGAAAGAAGCTCATCTGGAGTGCTGCACACGTTGGATTCAAATTCTATGGCATTCTGGGAAGGCAAATCTATAGACAGTGAACCCATCACTGGGTTTCCATGGCCACAGAGAGAGGCAGAAGACTGGGTAAGGCAGTGGAATTCGGGCCACCACCTGCTCTGTATGACATGTGCCAGTGGGTACATGCTGTAACTTAACTGTTCACACTCAACACCAAGAAGTAAGTCTCATTGCAAACGAATGACTCTGGGTGGCAATGGTGCGTCAGCCCTGGTTCCTTGGTGTGATGAAGGTGAACGTTGATGGTGATACTGACAGTGAACAGTGACAAGGCAGTCCTGAGACAGGACAGGAAATCCAGACAACCAACCCTGGTATTGTACACAATTTTTCTATAAAACAAACTTCAACAAAACAAAACAGTAAACTCTGAAGGAAGATCTTTCTTCATGCCCCCTTGCTCAGCCTAGATATAGTACGGAGGGCCTTGGACCTTCCCCAAAGTAATGTGCCTTACCCTCTCTGAAGAGTGGATAGGGGTGAGGTAGAGGGATATGTGGAGGGAATTGAAGGTGGGGAGGGAGTGGAAACTGGGATTGGTATGTATAATGAAAACAGATAGTTTGATTTCTTTTTTTAAAAAAAATTAAAAAATAAATAAGCCATAAAAAACTGGTCTAAAAAAACAGTCTGAAATGAACATTACCATGAGATAAATAAAATGTTATTGAAAAGTGTGAGCTCTTTGTGGGATTGACAGAGGGGACCTGGAGCTAAATGCTTGTAATTAGCTCTTCAGAAAACATCATTCCTGACACCCTCTTAACTCTGTGACCTCCTCAACCCTAATGATGCTTCTTCTAGATTTTTCTTCACTGGGATTGCCTATTTAATATTCAAATGCACACAAAACTGCTTTCCTTCGTCCTTCGTAGGGAGATAACATGTCATATTTTGAGTTTATAAACAACTGGGCTCAACAGCTCCCATCACCTCTCTCTGTATTTCCCACACCTTGTACTCCAGGAAACTGACCTTCACTGATCCTCGCTCTAGCACCTTCAGTCCCTAAGGATTCCACCCCCTTTCTGCTCTACTGTAGCTCTATGTACAGTCCGCTGAGAGGGAGGCAATCTAAGACCCTTCCTCACTCAGCTCCTGCCTGTGTTTCTGACCCAATTGCAATCATGTCTCCCTGTGTGTCTCCCTTTTCTTCCAGATCCAGTATCTGCTCTGTTCTCTCCCCTTGCACATAAGCATAGTGGCAACCACTTCTACACGGATGGATATCAGCACCACTAAGCCATTTTATTTCTCAGAGTCTCTGCTGCTCTCTATAGAACATCCCAAGTCATTGTTCTGGTACAGTGGGAAAGGACCATGTGTTCTTATTAGATAACTAAGGGATATAGTCATTCCGGTGTGCAGAGGACATAGAGCATGCTTCCCATTCCAGACCTATCCCCTGACAGCTTACCAGGAGTCATGGACCCCATAAATACTTTTAACTCATTGTTACTACCTACTAGAATTGTACAATTTATATGTCTATTTTCTTATGTGCATTATTTGATGCGTAATTTCATAGAGCTTCTAGAACTTGATTTTCATAGTGTAGAGATATCCTCTATATCACTGGGGAGATCTTCACTGCAGTTTTCAGCCCTGTTGTGTGAACCACACTTTCTGTGCCTTTTCACACTGTGATCATGACGCCTGTGTGTATCACACAGTTCGTAACTGTGGGTTTGCCCACCCATGTGCTCTGGAGCATGTCGTCCGTATGATTTCCTGGGTTGCATTGCTATGGGGGTGAGTTACAGCACCCCTTTACCTGCATGCCCAACAGACAATGCCAAGGTTCCTATACAAAGTGACTAGGTCACATTTTTTTTCAACTTGGGAGTATACATTTCTAGATCACTACCAAAGCTTAAAAGTCCCCAATTTAAAATATTTTAATGTTAATCCATGTTAAAGTGTATTTATTTTATGTTAATTTTGTAATTGGCCCAGAATTAATTAGATTTCAAATCTTCCCGTGTGATCTCCTTCAAGTTTTCAGTTATTTTTTTCTAATGAAATTTTTACTACTTTCTGATTTGCTATTCTTTAAAAATACACTTTCTATAAACTCTCTTATAAATCTTACATTTTATGAATAATTGTTCCCATGGTGCAACTTTATTATAGAATTTATCAACAATTATAGTGAAAGGAAGCTCTTAGGTGTAATGCGGTTGAATTTACAAGTCTTTTTTACTCATTGCTTGGAATTTTTATGTCTGAATTAACATATTTATTTCCCCATATGAGATTATCAACACAATTTGCACTACACTACGAAATTCTTTGATGTAAACTTTCACCTTGAAGTAGTTTGTCTTTTGCTTGTTTGTTTTTGCTTTAAATTGACTTCCTGGCTAATCCTCCCTTGAAGCCAGTTCCATCCTCAGGAGATTTTTCCTTAACTTTCCTTAAGAAATCTATACTCTCTATGCACAAAATGTTTTATATATCTTGACTTCATGATAGCAAGGAAAGCTTGCATGATATACTTGAGATTCCACATCTGCCTCTCCACCCTACAGTCCATACCATGCACGTACTTGTTACCGGGCTGTTTATAAATGACCCTTTCTTTTCTCTCTGCTGGGAAAATGCACCTTCATCCACCTGTGATAATTGGCTATCAGTCAGCTTCACTGGTTATAATTCTGCTCCTGCAATAAATCATATCAATATAATAAACAAATGCAATGCATCATCTTGATCAATGCTGTCAGTGTCTTGCTGGTCCTTCACTGAGCATTCACATGAAGTTTGGAATCTTGCATGTGGTTCTAACACACACACACACACACACACAGAGGGGGGAGAGAGAAAGAGGAATAAAGGAGAAGAGAGGAAGGGGGAGGAAGGGAAGAGAAAAGGAAGAGAGGGAAGGAGGATTAGAGTGAGAGGGAGATACAGATGCAATGTTGGAGAAGCTTTGGTTAAAATATTTTGAATCTGAAGACCAATACCAGAAGAGTAGCTAACGATATTGGTCACTTGGGGTTGCTGTAATAAGCATCACACACTGTCACAAACTGTTCTAAGTTGTTCATATCCCAGTTCAGGATGCTGGAAGCCTACAGTTAGGCCATGGCATAGCTATGGTCTCTGCCAAGGTCTTCCTGACCGAGGGTGGACTGTACCAGTACAGGATGCTTTCTGGTTCCGGTGGGAGTCACTCCAATTTCTGCTTTTGCCTCCACACACTTGCCTCCTCTATGTCTCTGTTTCTGTATCTCCCTTGACATCAGGAGATGTGATTTAGACCACAGTGGAATCAACTCTTTTCCCGACATCTTCAAGACTGTGTTTACAACTCAGACCACTCTGCAGAGTCCAGTGAAGACTATCCAGTAGTGCTGCTCCACAAGGCACTTTACCTCAACTTACCACACTGTGAAATTAATTTGGTGAACATCACGTGAATTTTTTAATTATGTTTCTCCCCATATGTATTATTGAAGTCTAGATTTTTAAAAAGATCCTGACACAGCTTCTTCCCACATCTGCTTCGGGTGTATTTTGTATTGATTACTTTACTTGGATATAAATAATTCATTACAGATTGTTATAGAGGAAGAGAAATTAAATATTTCCTGACATATTTATTATCTAGAAAATTGTGAAATCATCAATAAACAGATTTTATCTTATATTATTACTATCTTGCTAAGTGTCATTAATAAAGCATGTCCATTAAGATGTGCTATGAAAAAAATCTGACTTTAATTTCCACTTTGAACATTTTATAAAGTATTTTAATGTATTCAGGAAATAAAAGTATTTTTCACATACTAGGATCAGTGTTTACCTAATGACCCCTTACTTCAAATCCCTTTTTCTGGCTCTGTATACCCTTATTGATTTTCAGTCTGCTTAATATTTCTATCATGAGACAGGCATTTCAAAAACATTCACTCAAAAGTTGGTCTGTCTTTTTTGCTTCCTTGTCCTGTCAATTTTCTTGTTGCTTCCTAACTTCAAGGGCCGTGTTATGAGCCTCATAATGTTTCTAGGATAGTTAAATCCCCAGCATTTGGACATCCCTAGTGTGTACACTGACAGATTTGTTGCTGAATCTCCATTAATTCTGATATTACTTAGATATACCCACTTCTCTCTCGGTAGCACTGAGATGCTACCACATATAGATGGATATGTGGATGTATAACATATACGTGATGAGGTGGGTTGATTAAAAACATTTCAACTCTTTTCTTTTTCTACCTAGTTTTTGATTGTTTTGTTATCTTATTGTTGAGTATTTTTTAAAATCAACCAGTAACTATTTCCTGAATATCTTCTGATTAACCTCTTCTTTTTCCCTGGCCATTATTTTCCCTTCTCTGACTCTTATACATTTTACTTCTGCGTACTTAGTGGTTAACCTTGAAACTTGGAGATGCATTAGTGTAATAACGCTTCATTTTTCTTTATACTAAATTTCCATCCAATTGCACAAAACCTTACAAGGGTGATCAGCAACCTCTAAATTATAGGGTTTTTTTTCCACCCTACAACAAGATGTCTTTAAATTTGACCACAATCAATCCATCCCAGCTGCTCCTATTTCTGTGTAAATATTTGCTCATGACCTTCCTTTTGCCTAATTTCTTTCTTTACGTTTTCCTTCAGTGAGGCTTCCTGCTAGTGAATCTGTTTGTGTCTCCTTCAAAAGCAGAACGCATTAACTGCCTGTGCAGTTTTTCTAATAAGAAAACAGCTTTATGTTGTCTCGTTTTGAACATAAAAAGCTGTTCTAAGTTTAGCTTTTTCCATGATGCCAGATGTCTTTTCTCCCTCAGCACAATAAAAAAAAAATAATGTATTTGCCCTGCTGAGAAACCAATTGCCACAAGGAAACCAGTCTTCCCGTTCACTGGTTCTACGAAGGGTGTCTACTTTGTGCATCTCATCTTTGCTGAGATCAGTTCTGTGTCCACTCTCGACTGTGCAGAGAGCAGTGCTTGTGTCCACTCTCAGCTAGGCTGTGAGTGATACTGTGTCCAAGTTTGGCTAGGCTGCTAGGGTGTTACCTTATAATCACCAGCTCTCTACGATCTTGAACCACCCAAGAATGCCAAAACAGAGGCATTATCTAGATCATGTTGGTGGGTGTCATTTTCTGTGAGGGACTGTTTCATTATTTGGAGTAAAAGAGCCATCCTGAATGTAGGTGGCCCCATTTCCTGGGTTGAGCTCTGGAGTGTGTAGGTGCAAAGGAAGTAAAAGCAAGGATCTACGATTCTCTTCTCTCTCTGCTCTTGACCACAGACATGATACCCTAAGAGCTTAATTGAACTTCACACCAGTGATGGATTGTGGTCTGTAATTTCAGCCCAATGCACCCTTTCTCTCTTTGGCTGCTGTGGCAGGCTTCTTCATCACAGCAATGGAAGCAAAGCTAGAATGGCCATGTTCTGAATTTTTCTGCTCTGATGTCCCCACATTGTCATTTAATGGTTGTGTTCATCCTCGATGGCCTCTTACTGCAGTGTTGCAGGTCTCCAGTCTCCCTCCCTGTGCAAGTTGGAACGTGGCCATGACCTGAAGCTCTGCTCTAACTCTACTCCTTCTGACCACGTTGCTCGCCCACTGATAGACGCTTGCCTCGCTGTTCAGCTTCTCCTAATGGTAACTAATCATCTCACAGGATGTTTTACTATAATCGTATTCTTGTGTATCTTTATTCTAGAAGTTTCGCTTCTCCACATTGTTATGGTAATAATGCTTTTCTTTACTCTTCAAACTTTTTATTTGAAATGACTGACTCAAATGTTGCACAGCAGATTCCCTCCAGGACCTATAGTGTGATCTATTATTGCCATCATATCTTCTTATCTTGGTTGATGTGTTTTGAAATTGTTACTTTGAGCTACTGTTTCATGGGGCATTGTCTGTAGGCATGATAGGGAGACAATGTTGACAGAGGTCCACATGCTGTTCTGAAGTACCAGGGAACCCGCCTCAGGAAACACAGGTAATACTAATGAGAAATGCTAGCTGCTGCCATGACCTCTTAGAAAACACGCTTTCACCTCCTTCCAACACCAATAATTAGATGAGTAGATCTCTCTCTCTCTCTCTCTCTCTCTCTCTCTCTCTCTCTCTCTCTCTCTCTCTTTCTCTCGCTCTCTCTCTCTCTCTCTCTCTCTCTGTGTGTGTGTGTGTGTGTGTGTGTGTGCGTGTGTGTGGTTTATCTGTTTCCAAAGGTAACCCTGCACCTAGTATGAATTCTTACAGATTTCTGTCTGTCTTTGGTTCAAATGTCACATCCCCACCACCCGCAGGTGCAGAGCAGACACATCCCTGGGCTACAGTGGATCCTGCAGACTAAAAGTAACTTCTGCCTTCCTTTAATGATCCTCACTTCCTTGTTCCCTCCCCCTTCTTTCCCTTCCTTCCTTTCAATTGCTCCTTCCATTTTTGCCTCCTCTCCCTCTTCCTCCTTCTCCTTTTGCATTTGGAGTCTCTTTTACTTTTCAGTTAAACTGTTTAAAGGATTTGTCTCTTCACTTTTCCCCTGCTCTAAAGTGATTTTGTCTAGGTCTGATTGGTTACTCGGCAGGAAATGCATATCTAATCATTCATGTCAAACTACAAACCGGGCTGTGTAATATAAGATATAATGCAAAGATGATCTAGGAATTAGTATTTTCAGAGGATTAGTGAAACATCTGCTCCCATCTCAAATATGGGAATCACTTCATGAGTTACAGATGGGCATGTTGTCACTTCTTTATTGTCATTAAATCATTGGAAGTTGTGTCCTTTTCTGAGTAATAAATGTAACTCTGAGTGTCTACTGTTAATATAGAGTATGCAGAGTACAAGATACATTATTTAGAAAGCAGTTCTACCATGCATGTCTCACAGGAAATCATCCTCATGTATACTCTGATTATTGACATTTCAGGAATCTTATATATCTTAGTAGAATTCAGGAAAATAAAAATGAATCAGCACCCTACAGTGAAACCTCCAAAGAAACACAGAGAGCCGTGCTAACGTCTCAAATCCAAGTAAAATTTAGATCTTCATTTTTCATGTCAGACAGCATGCTCGGAGGTTCTTGTGTAAGATATGCATGTATAGGACTGTAGAGCTCAGAGAGTCCATTCTGTACACGGGCTCTCTCCTCGCTGTTCTCCATCCTCTGAGTGACAGCCTGTGGCGAGAGTAAACAGGAAGAGGACGCCAAGTCGGTTTCAAAATTCTTCCTTTCCCTCCATCAATGCTGACGATCTCCTATCAAGATTGCTTTACTCCATGGGGCTTCAAGGTGACAAGTGAAATAACCTTCAAGGTTTAACAGGAACATGGAGATTTATCTTCTACCTTCACTCCTGGCATGTGCACACTCTTATTAAAATATGAGCTTGACGCCCAAGACTTACAGCAGAGAAAGAGAATTGAACTGGTCAAGATGGCTGCGTTGGTTATGGTCTCTATTGCTGTGAAAAGAAACCATGACTACAGCAACTTTTATAAAGGAAAACACTTAACTATGACTGGCTTACAGGCTCAGAGGGTTAGTCCATTACCATCATGATGGAACATGGTGACATGCAGGCAGACACGGTGCTGGAGTAAGAGCCGAGAGTTTTCTCTTGTTTCACAGACTAAAGAAGCAACCTGTGTCACACTGAGCATAGCTTGAGCAAAGAAGACCTCAAAGCCCACCCCCACAGTGATACAGTTCCTCCAACAAGCTCATTTCTACTCCAACAAGGTCACACCTCCTAATAGTCCACTCCCTATGGGGACCATTTTCTTTCAAATCAGAATAATAGTTAAGGATTGGGATTCTGGGTGTGGACAGAGGGAAGACACACAGTAGGAAGGGAAAGAATCACAGGACTGGAGCTGGAACCCTGCACCTCTAAATAAATCCCCCTCTTCAGATAAGCACAATATGCTTTTCAGGAAACATTACTTTCTGGTTCGAGCTCTCCTACTACATTTATTTATACATGTGCCCCATTGTTCAGCCAGGGGAATTCTTCCTCCCAAACAACTCCTCATTCTTATTTTCTGAGTTTTCATTATGCTCCTTCCTTCCCTGTTAAAACCCTGTCCCCATATCATCAGCAGGTCTGCTGGCCTGCTAGGCAGCCTCATCATTGATGCCTGCTGGAACCTTCCGTGTAGTAAATACTTGCAACGCACACAGTTTTCCTCTTGCAGCTCAGAACAATATTTACACGACACATAAATACACAGCATGGAAAATAGGAAGCAAGATTTCATATTTGCTTGTTTTTATAATTTCCCACAGCAGCTTACAAATCATCTTGAACGAAATTAAAAATTAGAAGACATGGAGATATGATGAGTGATAAAATATGCTATTTATTTTTTCTAATAGACCTTAAAATGGCTCTAAATTCAGAGATTTCATTCATTCATATAGTTTGTTTAAATTATGCTACATTTGTGTATTACTGTTTATTCCTTGCCTAAACATGAGGATCAGAAGTCATGTCACTTTTTCAGTTTATTTACAAAGGAAAATAAATAGTTTCAAAAACCAGATTGTTAACAACAGATTGCAGAATGCTGTGCGTGTTACAGTTCTTCCATGTTTTCTAAGGTAAGGAAATATATTGTCAATTATGCGCTATCTGAAAGTGGAGATTAGATGAACTCACTGAAATTCAAATCTGTAATAAGAAAATCATTTTTCACTCTTATTATATATGCTACTGTTCATCTTAGAAAATTGATAGGTTAACTGAAATTATGCTCAAGCCAGCTGAGATCTGAATTAGAGGAGACCTTGAAAACCAACCTGTTTGAAATCAGGATTGACTCCTCAAAATACATCTTCCACCTGCTTCAAGACTCCTCCAACTTGTTAATTCTGTGCTCTGATTGCACTTTTACCCAAAGCCTCTGTTCTGACTTGCATGAATATTGAAGCTACCAGCAGCCAGAATGAGTCATTTCTCCCTAGAGCTTCACAGGCTCGGTTCACACCCTCTTATACAAAGTGAGCATGCTGTCATGGAAAACTATCACGTTCCCATTGACATGGACACTTCGGCACATCCACTGCTTTCAGCAAATTCTTGAGTCTCTAAGACAAGGACCTTTAGTCTTAGTTTGATTGAAGCTATAAGATTAAAACTGTGATAGTATGTAGGTTTTATCAACTATGAAAACCAAGTATTGCTGAAAAAAAGTTTGCAATAGATGAACTTGATCATGTTAGTCATCAATAAAACCTTACCACACACACACACACACAAACACACACACAGAGAGAGAGAGAGAGAGAGAGAGAGAGAGAGAGAGACTGAGAGAAAGAGAGAGAAGGTGAGCAAGAGGGAAAGAGAGAGATAGAGATTGAAGCAGTAGAGGAAGGAGAAAATGTTGGTCAATCTGTAAACTCTGATCTCTTTATCCCCATGATCTGTTATGATTTTCTCATTGACTACATACTTAACCTTCAGAGCAACTCCACCAATTGGACTGTGTTGGTGGTTTCCATTTTGTTAAAAGAAATTTAAGCGTAAAATAATGATAATAAGTACGTTTCATCCTTAGCTTTTTTTTTTTAATATATATGTGTGGGAAAGCACTTTGGAATCTTATGACATCTAAGTTTTCTGTGTTCATTTTGAAACTCGGGCAATTTCCAGGACTTCCTATTTTACTCATGATGTTGGAAAACAAAATATATAATTTTTAAATGATTTTAATGTACTTTTAAAGTGAATGAATTAATCTCCCCAACTTTCTTGAAGACTCATGGGTTAGAATCCTCTAGGTACTGGTAATTTATACCTTTGTAATTCTGCAATTGGTCAAATATTTTTAGAATTAAAATCCCTTTTGATGGTGATGTGATTGATTCTATGTGGACATACTAAAGAGTAAAGTCCTTTGTACAAAACTATTTTTAACATTTTATAAGCTTGCAAATCTATTTAAGAAGATATAAAACCCTACTGGAACAGGAACTTCGATTCAGTAAACTTTGGGCTCTATGGGGACTCAGCACAGAAAGGTTCTCAGTGTCAGTACATCTTACAATGTAACATCATCCAAATTGTATAAATTTAGGTGGAGGATGAAGTATTTGCCCCAGCTGTATGCCCAGTCTAGCCTTTTCTCTTCAAAGTGGCTGGTTTTCAGCAGCAGGAAGAGCTCATCCCTATGCCCACCACCTCCCTTCTGACTGCTCTGATGTGTCTCATTAGCTCTTCCTGCTCCTTCATGGTGAATCCTCACATGCTAGTCCCTCCGAGACCTCCACCACCCCGAAACCCAGGGGCGCAACAACCGATTCTTCACAGGGTAACTCAACATCCCCCCAAGAAAGTTCAGTTTGCATGCCTTCCAACTGGAGTCACTGCCTACTAGGAGAATACAAGTTTGACTTCTATTTTACTCATTACACACATGAACTTAAACATGTACATTTCCGATCTAGGCCAATATGTAGTTTTAAATGCATCAGAAGCTCTTTTCCTAACCTGTAAGTCTACCATATGGATTTAAGATCAAGTGTCATGTTCCCAAATGCTTAATTAGTCCTCACTTTGTATTATTTACACTGATGTCCACTTATGTAGCCATAACTACATTATAATGTATTATAATGTAAGTATCACTCAGAAGCTCCTTGGTTTATGATGCTAGGGTGAATCCTTATCATTGTTTTCATTTCACAATCAACTTTGCATAATTTGCAGCTGTGTAGACTTCTGTGTCTCGCTGTTCAAACCATAAATTGATATGGTAGGGGGTGGTAGGTCAGTGATGTGTGGTTAATTTAAAGATTAGACTGTGATAGGAAACAGAGAATAGCGCATTCTAAGATTCAGAATATCTTCATTTTCATTGAAAGACACCGCAGGGTATATGGTTTATGTTTCTCTGACAACACTAACCTGCACTTGTAAAACAACTCATTGCACAGTCATTTAAACACCCAGATCCAGTTGACTCTGTTTTAAGTCCGACATCAAGGTAAGGCCACCTTACATTATTATAGAACAACACCAAGGAGCTCTAGCATTGAAATACCTGGTATTAAACTCCATCTTAGCTTTGAAAGGTATCCATTTTTGTTTGTACACCCACAATTTGTAGTTTGTGTATCAGTAAGCCGTAGGTTTGCATCACCGAGCTACTGTTTAGACATAAATAAGTCATAGTGTATAGCAATTAGAAGCTATGTGAAGTGTATCAATACACTAATTTAAATATCACTATATACAGAATTTTATCATAAGCTGTTTTTTTTACATCTAATTAACCTACAGACCCAAAATCATAAGATCTCTAATGGAAGGTCTATCTTTCAGTTTGGAGTTAAGTTAAATGGTCTAGGAAGATGGCTCAGTGCACAGAGCACTTGCCAAACTAAGATGAGGACTAGAGTGCAGATTCCTAGAGTTCATCTAAAGACTGAGTCAGTAGCATGCCAGTAACCTAAGGGCAGCTGCTGTGAGGTGGGAGGCAGAAGGAGGAAAGCCCTTAGTCACTCCCAGGTCAGCTAGCTCGGCATAGAAAGCTGTAGACCACAAGGGAGCCTTGTAGTGGGATATTATTTGTATGTTGATAAATAAATCTTGCATGAAGACCAGAGGCAAAACTAAAGCCACTAGAGGTCAGGCATTGGTGACACACACCTTTAATCCTAGGATTTGGGAGAAAAAGGCAGATGGAGTTCAAGGCTACCCTGGGCTATACGAAATCAATGCAGAAACCAATCCAAGTGGTGGTGGCTCACACCTTTAATCCCAGCCCTTGGGAGTCCTATACCTTTAATTCCAGCACTAGAGGGAATATAAAGGGGGAGGAGAGAGAGGCCTAGTCTGTTTAGTTTGAGGTCACCCAGCCTTAGTAGAGGTAAGACTTCTCTAGCGACTTGGCTGCCTTGCTTTTCTGGTTTTTGGGTTGAATCCCAATTTCTGTCTCTGGATTTTTATTATTCATACTACAGAACCTGCCTCAAAAAGATGGAAGTCAAGAATAGACACCTAAGGGTGGCCTCTGACCTCCACACATGTTACAGTACTTACATACCCATACTCACATACACACACACACACACACACACACACACACACACACAGACACACAGAGATTTTAAAGACAAAGATTAGTTAGTTTAGTTTTATACCAGTAGTTAACAATATCCTCAGTTTAAACCATGTCTCTCAATGCTCAAGTCAAAGACACACTTTGATACCAATATTTATAATTATCTTAATGTGTGCCAGTTCTATCAAATATTGCTGACTTTTGGTTAAAGTTCTTCAGCAACCAAGAACTTGAGCAACCTTTAAAGTTCTTTCAAAAACTTCATAAACAGGCTGTCTTTCAGCTCCCTCTCCTGTGCATCAAAAAGTGCTTTGAAGTTATCGTAATACTCAAAAGCCGACTTGTTCCCACAAATTAGGATTTGTGTGATTCGTTTTACCTCTGCGCATTGTCCTCTGCACAGAGGGGAAAATAGATTTTGCCCAACCCTCACAATATAATAATAAATTTATAAAAATCCAAAAATACCAGAATGGTTTGCCTAAGCCCTCAGCAAAGAGTCTACATTACTGAAAAGACCCAAGCCAGATTCTTTTCCTTTGTAGCCCTTAATTTAATTACTAGAATGCATAATTTATACACTACCCATTTACAAGTACTTCCACGTAGAGTTTATAGCCTCAGCCAGGCAGCAACCACTGATTTTGACAGCCTCTCCACTTTGTCGGTGGATTAGCTGGACAGCCTGATAAAATACATCCAGGCACTACAGAGCTTGGAGAATAATGGCGCTAATGGCCAGTGGACTTTGCAGGTGGGGTCACTATTCTCTTCGGGAGCTCTGACTTGCGGACCCACATGTTAACTACTCGGCTTTGCACTGCCTGAGTTCTCCCCTGGTGGCACCAAATCTCCCTATGGAGAAATTGAAGTACTGTAGAGACTCCTCTGAGATTGATAGCTGGGGAAATTGACTGATTCACTGCCCTGATGTCCCAAAAGCAGCTCTACATGTGGTCAGGAGAGTGAGGGAGCTGTCCAATGGCCTCTCCTATAAGATGCTTTCCTTGGGGGCAGGCTACTTTGAGGTCACAAATAAAAAGACTGAGAAGCCTAGTGCTGCCCAGTTCTACAGAAAGCTGGAGAAATCAACTGCTCTATTTGGCTGGAGTGGACATCAGTCTCCAGTGTACGCATCCCCCAGATAAACTTTTAACAATAGCTCCTTAAGACAGGTCTTGGTTTCAAGCAAGTTCTAATTTAAGATTTTTATGAAATGAGAAAAGTTTCCAGATAGCTCAGCAGTTAATAACACTGTTCCATCAGAGGCATCAGATCAGGCAGCTCATACCCACCTGTTATTTCCAGCTCCTGGGAGTCTGCTGCCTCTGGCCTTCATATGCACCTCCTGCTCTAATGTGCACATACCCCCGCCCATGGACACATATACACGATTAAAAATTTTAATAATCAACATAAATAAATTAATGCTTTCTCTGAAACCCAGCGTCTGCCCATAGCTTGCACAACTCCCCACTATTCCTTTTTAGGTATCAAGTCTTAGACTCTCATACAGAACAGAGATTAAAGAGATGTGGGGATTACAAGAGTCTCATTGATTTATTCTTTGATGGATGACATGTCCCAGTGCACTAGTTAAATTATTTATACTCAGTAGTTAAACTCTTCAGGGAGAGCTAAGGGAACAGAGGTACATTCACAACCATCCTCTGAGCTAAATATGGCTAAATGTTTCTGGAATGATATGCCAGGTTGGGGAGGGAGAAGAAGCTGAGGAAAATCAGTGAATTTGGACTAGTAGAGAATTGTGACTATTATAGAGGAAACCAAGGCAGGTGGTGACAGCAATTATTCAGATCACACGTGCTTCTACAGCTGCAGAGCAGATGCTGTTCACGGTCTATGAGGTCCAGTCTGGCCCACTCTACAGATTTTTGCAGACTGAGAACAAATGAGGCAGAGAACATCCCCATAATGGGCCCCGACTTTAGTTCAGTGTGTATATTTCTACTGAATGTCTCCTTTCAAGGGTGATAAAGTAAAACTATCTTATCACTGATGAATTGGAACAGATCCTTTTGAGGCTGGACTCATTTTACAGATTCAGAAGATGAATTTGAAAGGTACAGGATGCTGCACCATTCTATAAAATGATCTTGTCTTGCGGGAAGTTAAACTGATGCCAGAGAGGGCAGGTATCTTGCTAACACCACCCTGTTGCACGATGAAGCTCCAGCAGGTCCCAAGTCCTTGCCAAGTTGGCTATGCTTCTTGGTCATTTCTGTCTTTTCCACTAGTATTGTTGATTTTCTTCTCTCATAGAGTCTTCTAATAGTTTCACTATCCATTCTTGATCCATGGAATGATCCACTACTAAAATCTAATGGGTGTCTTCTCACTCATTTGCTTTGTTTTACAGATAAAGTCTCACTAGGTAGCAGAGGCTAGACATAAACTGGGGCTTTCCCTCCTGCATGTGTACAGTGTGGAAACTGCAGATGTTCACCTCTAAGTCTAGCTTTCCGATGCTCATTTACAAAATACCATGTCCTTTAATCTTCCAAGTGGATCTTACATTAGCAGCTTAGTCCCTGCAGCACACTGGTAGTTTCCAGGTACAGTCCCAGATGACTGGCTTCTCAGGCTTGCCCTTCCTACCCAGCATCTTTAGAGCATCATAAGACTCAAACCCAGCTTGTCACTGGCACACTGTCAGGAAGCCATTATAGGCTGGAGGAACACCAGGACACCAAGATTTAAAGTGCTCCTGGAAAACAAATGTAGCTCCTGGAATGTCACAGGACTGGTTGAAATTTTGGAGGCTCAGAATGCTTTCTGTTGTTTCCTCTCAGTCGCAGTGTCTAAGGAGTCTGACCACAGCCTTAGCAGAACCTCAGGGCAACCCCTGGGATGAACATAGGGCAGATGGGTAGGCCTTTCCCTAGCAGCTTCATGGTTTCTCTGAAACTGTGGCTACACTTACCTATGTCCATCTCACATACATCTCTCTGTTTGAATGAGCCTGCCACATGCCATGCTTTCTTCTACTGGGGTGTACTTCTAGCTGAAAAGCAAACCATGGTAGAATAATAAGGGTCCATTTCTGTCACAAAGGCAAGAAGAAAAAGAGCACTAAAGAAAAGTCACTCAAAATAAACATTTGAGTTCTGTGGCTTGGAGGGTCTTGCTTTTGTCTTTCCCTGCTCATAGGATGCACAAACCAATGTTGAACTCTCAAGTCTCCACATAAGACTTAAAAAAGCTTTAATAAAAGGAGGGAGGGTTTGAGTAACAGCATAATGGATTTCCACCATGGTACACAGAGGTGTCTCCAAGCCTTGCAGTGTACTGCATGGCAGATGTAGCTTTTACTCATGCAGACAAAAAAAAATGTTTATAGGTAGTGTGTGACAAGCTGCTTAGTGGTGGCACGGGCCTGCTACATCCCAGAGCTGGAGTGATGAGCACCACTAGCAGAGGTGGTGGTGAATGTGCCTCTGCCATGCTGGAAAGCTCAATGCAGCTGAGCCAACAGTCACAGCAGCAGCTTTGGTCCTAACCATACCTGCTTACCAGTTTAAAGCAGTGATCAAAAAATTATTACAGATATGCAATAAAGACAGATTCAGACTAAAGGAAACCTTTAAACAGGCCACACTATGTGTAATAAATGTCCATAGGCTTGAGAGTGAGGAAAAGGGGTAGATACAGTCATAGATTTAAAAAGTAATTTAAAGATGAAATGAGATCCTTAAAGAAGAAATAAAGAATTAAAAATTATAATTGAGCAACTTCAAATGAAAAATACAGAGAGCCTATATTATATATACTTTGTGTTTTCTTTGAATTTTTTAACTGTTAATGAGCTAACTACAGACAGACATTTGATTTTGGGGGGCTGCTAAGCTAAACCAACATAAAGGTATCTTGACTTCAAAATTTGGGTCTAAGGATATGTTGCTTTGGAAAAAAGGTTCCGCTTTTGTTTCCACAGAAGATGAAAACTTGTGGATTCCTTCTAAATTGATATGGTTTGACTGAGCAAGACTCCCTGACAAGTCTCCAATGGGAACAATGGCCCAGCTGATCCAACATCTGTAAAACCTTCAAGACTACTGGCTGAGATGGACCAACCACACAAAATACCCCAGTCAGGGTTTGGATATTTTCTTAAATTTTCCCAGGGACCCTAAGGATACTTTGCCCAAAGACAATAGGAACCGGTATGGAAAAAACAATATCTACTTTCACAAGAGTTGGGAGTATGTGGATGGTCCTTGGTTATTTAGTGGGTTATAGAATTTTGTTACATTTAGAGGAACATAAAAATATAGGATAAAAAGACAACTATTAATCTTAGATAGTCTACATTGCCAGAGATTTAAGTTAATTTTGTTCCTCTGTATATATGTGTCTATTCTTGTTTAAAGGTTTTTTGCATATTGATACAAATTTAAGGTTAATTTTGTTATATACTCTTTGTATATTTCTATTGTTGTTTAAGGTATTATGTTCATACAGCTCATTTAAAAATGTAATATATAATTTAAAATATTTATTAATAGTAATCTATAATAATCAAACTTATAGCCATGTTGTTATATTTTTAAGGTATGCAAAGGTATATATATTTCAATTAAATAGGTAATCTTCAAACATTTCAAAGGCCTACAGAATATGGTATTTAAAATATTTGAAGAACTTAGACTTTTCTCGACAGTGATACACATCTGCTCATGGCAGCACCAATTACTTCAAAGAGGTTAATGGACATAGAAGAAATTTATTATGGAGTTTACCTTCAATGTGTCATGGCTAGCTATTTGGGCAATTAACTGCTCTTGCCTAGACTGTTTGATGGTATGCTATACTAAATGGACTTGCAGGACTCACAGGAAAATGACTGCTAAACTTTGCCAAAACAAGGCAGAATGGTTCTTCAGGTTACTGCTTCATGGAAGAAACTGACAGGCATTCTACAATACAAAGAGGAAAGTGACTGACAAATTTTGCCAATATAGGTGGGACAGTTTTTCAAATTCCCTGATTCATTGAAAAATCTGCACGATACTATGGGCCCGTAGGCTGAAGATGGATGCTCCAACATTACAGAAAAACTTTAAGTGACTCTCCAGGCAGATATATGTCTCAGTATTTTCTAGAGATTTGGTAGTTGCTTGAAAATCACTTCCTGTTTACTTAGGTAATATTATCTCCTTCTGGGGTCTCTGATAGAGTTGAAGAGTAGATAGTTATAGTTTTCCTTAGTAATGGTGAAAAGTAAATTAGATATGAAACTTTAGACTCACAAAGATAGGATAGATGATAGAGTATTTTCTTTAATTTTTCCAAATACGTTAGACTAAATATTGTAACTGTAATTCTTGCTTGAAAACTGTTATATGTTATTTTGCTCTGTTATGTTAAAACCTTTCTTTTTGATTAGACAGAAAAGAGGAAATGCCATGTGATGTCTTTCTGTATGCTGTGAATGTGTTTTATTATTGTTGGTTAATAAAGAAGTTGATTTGGCCAATAGCCAGGAGCAAATCCAACTAGAAATACAGGGAGAAAAAGGATGGAGTCAAGGGAGATGCCAGCAGCTGCTGGAGAAGTAAGATGTGAGGTAACAAGCCACAAACCTCATGGTGGGAGAGAAACCTCTAGTTATAGGTTCCGTTAAAAGGAAGGCACATTCGCTGGATAGAAAATGTCATGTCTAAAGCGCTCAGAGGAGGACAACATGACAAGAAATAAAAACCCATGAATTCATGCCTCTTTATGTGTTCTCACTGACATTTCTTAGCCTGCCATTTCTGGGCTTTATTTGCAACTTAATGAGAGGCTGCATCCCACTCCCTAGACACAAATGGCTTCCTTCCTACCTCAGTGTCCAACCCTGGTTACATACATGGATTATCCTTTTGGCATAAAGATTTTATTGCATATAAAAAGAAACTTTTGGAGGTAATTTTAGGACAATTATCAATAGCAAAGGAATGTTGTTGATAATAATGAGCATTTGCTGGAAGGGATTAGAAAAATAATATTGAGTGAAGTAACCCAGACTTGGAAAGATAAATATGGTATGTATTCACTTACATTAAATAAATGTTAGCCATTAAATAAATGATAACCAAGCTTGTCGGGGTCTGTGGCCCCAACATAGAAACTATTAGTTTACCCTAAGTGTGTTGGTACGGAGGCACATGGAATAATGAGACACAGTTCACACACTCATCTTGGAAGGGCATCTCAGGCTTCATCCATTCCTGAAGATCTACCCGCATTTATTATACAAAACACCTCTTATCCCCCCAGGTAAACCAAGGTGGAATACTCATTAATATTCCTTTTCCGAGGGATGCGGGGCTACTGAAAACACCTGCAACTTAATTCACCAGCTTTGGAATCAACACTTCTTCCCAGGTGATCT
>PVIU01009214.1:0-77876 GCA_004026605.1 Ondatra zibethicus
CCCTCCCCACAGCCAGACCCACCCACTTAGCCCTCCCCACAGCCAGACCCACCCACTCAGCCCCTCCCCACAGCCACAGTTCTGCTTTTTGGTTATGTGAAATTTGGTTGGGAGACTAAATATTTAATGACACTTCTCAAAAAATGTATTTGTATTCTCCAATTTGTCGCCATCTCAAGATCCTTGTTGTCTGCTCTCCCTTCGTTCTTCCGCATCCTTGTGAATGTGTTTAAAACACTTGTAGAACGTTGTTGTTGGACCAACTGTAATATTTTCCATCTTCGGTATTCCCATACCACAAGTAAAAAGATACCTCAAAATAATTTTACATGGAAAATGTGATTTAGGCAATTGGTCTCCTCAATTAATTGAGTTACGTTGTTAAATTTCTAAAGCTGTGGTTGGTTAAGCTCTTTGCAAGACTGGCTGGATGGCATGCTTCAGCCGTATAGTGGTTCTCATGACTCTAGAGTTTGGGGACTCCGATATCAGGGTGTCCACAGCTGACCAGGGCTCTTCTTACCGCGTCAACCCATGGTAGAAGGTCTTAGCGTGAGGCCAAACGAACAAGCGAGAGAAGGAAGACAGGGTCAACAAAGCCCACTCTGAGTAGAACCCCGGCCCCAGGGGCGGCATGGGTGGGTCAGTGAGGCCAGAGCCTTCCTGATGGAATCGCTTCTGTGTAGATCCCGCCTCTTGACTCCTTGCAGTGAGGGGTCAGCTGCCAGAATATGAGTTCTGGGGCCATCTCACCTCAGCAGAAGTGGACCACCCTGATTCTCAGTTTAAAAAACCCATAGAGAAAAGTGGGGACTTAACGTCTCAATTCCTTGTCCCACGTTTATTTCTGCCTCTAAACCATCGTTTTTGAAAATGTTTCTTTCTTTGTAATCATCTTTGAAAATAGACTCCCCCCATTTGCATAAACTGCCTCAACTTTCAATTTTTTCATTCATGTCATTACATATGTTCATTTAATCATCACTCTTATTCTTTGGGGTTTTAACTTAGTATATATTAATTGCACAAAATAATTGATCTCATTGTAACATTTCCGTACATATTAGTAAAGAACACTGATCGTGTCTAGTCTGCCCCACTTGCTCTTCCTCCCTTCCTCTGGCCTTCACACAACCCTCTTTCCACATTCATGTTCTTTCTTAAATATCTAGAATCCACATTTGCTTGGGACACTTTGCTTGAAGGTGGTGTCTTTATTCTCCTGAGGCGTTTTCTAGACCCAGACTACCCTGTCCCTTGTCCCCAAAGAGCATACTAGCTACGAAGTTGGTTGTTAACGGCAACCCCAGGTGGGTGGCGTGGCTTGTCAGGCTTTTCCATCATCTGCGCACTGCTTAGGTGACAGCCTTGTCCACATGCTGGTCCTGAGACTGGTTGAGAGCCCATGTGTAAAGTGTGCTGGAAACAGGAAGCCATCTGCAAGTGCAAGGGATTGCTATGATCCCCAACAGCCCCTAAGTGAAGGCCAGGCAATACCCGGCTGTATTCTGGCCTCTAGCCTGGCCTCTTCAATGGATACACTTGAAAAGGAGCAAATGGAAGCCTTGTCAGATGTCACATGGCGAGCCAAGCCTTGGGAGTCAAGCATGTCACCAAGCTTTTGTGTGAAAAATGACATCAGGGAGAAAAAGGTGAATGTGACATTGTTGTGTATTTTACTCAATAGGGACAAATGAGGCTTTTATCTGTATAGACAGTGTCCCCTGAAAACCAATTGCTTCTGTTTTGTGTGCTTGGAGCCCTCCTCCAGGCCCAGACTCTCTCGCTCTCAGGGCCCCCTGACTTGGCTTGTAAGTGAGTTGTCAAGAGCAGTAAGGCCTGTCGTCTGTGTCCCCAGTGCCGAGTAAAGAGGGCTCTTAAAGCCATTGTGGTCTGCCCTTAGAAGCTGCCCCACTTGTCCCTGAGAGAGCATGTGTGTGTGTGCATTTGCTTTGGTTCTGAGAGCTAAACACCCCATTGACATTCTGAGCAGCAGCCCCTTAACACCAGAAAAGACACCATGAGCTCATGACACAAAAACCTCAGCCTCCTTTAGAGACAGGGAGAGAAGGGGTCTGAACAAGAGGTCTGTGTAGCAAAGAGAAAAGAAGTAAAGTGTGTCAGGGGACGCTGGGGCTCCCGGCTGTTAGAGGGGCTCACCAGCTCCACACTGTTGCGGAAGATACTCTGCTGTTGGCCTGGCATCATCCTCCATGGCAGCATCAAAAAGTTCTGCGTCTCCCTGGGGCAGGAACTGGCCAACAAGCACACCTGGATGGGCCCTGCCCTCTCCATCAAGTGGTACAGCCCAGGAGGGGCACACAGTGCACAGGAGGGGCACACAGCGCACAGGAGGGGCACACAGCGCACACACTGGAATTACCCCGCCCCACCCCTTCAAGGGAGGCTCTGCTGTGTCAGCTGTGACTTCTTGAGCACTGCAGCCACAGTAACCAAATGGCCTTGTCTCTGTCATTGCCCCTGAATACGTAGGTCAAACCTCAACAAGAAGAGAGCCTTGCACACATGCTCGCTGTTTTGCGCGGGTCCCTGTGGGCATGGTGCTGTGGACCTGAATGCATGTGGGTGAAAAGCTCCAGGACTCTCACCAGGCCCCATCTAAGTGGCCTTACCGAGTCCTTGAATGCTTCATTATACATCTCGTCTTCAGCCACAAAAGCTTTGTTTCCAGTTGCATCACTCCCAAGCCCGGTCCTTTCTTCCCCTCCCTTTTCAGCCCCTTTGGAAATTCAACAGCAAAATTTTCCTCCCCACATCTCTATGGTGAGTTTTCCTGGCTTTGGATGGCTTGGTTGCCATGGCAGCGAGCCTCCTCCTCTGCCCAGAGCCAGAATGAGGGGATTGTTTGGGGAGGGGGATGGAGAAGGAGGAGATGAAAAGTCATTAAAGCCTGCCAATCAGCATGCAGCACCAGAGACCCTTACAGTTTCCCTCACTAGAGAGCAGCTGTGCTCCTCAAGCCCCTGCCAGTGAGACCCTCTGGAGCCTGAGCAGGGCTGTCTGCACAGGGCACCTGTCGGGAAGCGTCCCTCTGCAGGAGGCCTGCGCAGCCCTGGCCCAGCCAGGCATTTTAGCTCCTGCTGCTGCATCTCCTAAGTGCCTGTCCTCCTTCGAGCTCCTCTCCTTTGATGCTCACCATCTTGGAAATGGAGCCTCATTAAATAACCCCAGAGGTGCGAAGTTAGGGCATGAAGCAGCAGCGACATCCGTCCTTCAGGGTCTCCTAGAGTTATTTTTTATGGTTGTCCTGCCCATCCACTGACTGCAGTTGAAGGACAAAAATACAGCATGTCTCTGTATACTGTAGGGTGCCTGGTACCTGGAAAGAAGAAACCGTCCCAAGTCCAAAGGCATCAGTGTGGCAGATTTTCACTGCCCAATTAACGTGCTTTTCGAGAGCCGGGACAATTCAGGAAGCAGGGACTCTGAGGCAGCAGGGATGCCAGCCAGTCAGAACCCTGAGCTCAGAGACCCTCGACAGTTCCATCTGTGAATGGGCTTCTAGGACCATCTCACCCAAGCTCCCCACTGGAGTACAACGAGAATGTCTAAAGTTGGGTGGGAAGTGGAAGTCTGGAGACTAGAGTTGGAGCTGCCATTGGTTTGTGCTCTAGTTCAGCTGATTAAAATCCAGAAGGTGCTGGGGTGACAAACGCCCCCAAATCTGCCCTCAAGGGGAAGACTCTGTGTGCTGCTACTACACAAGTGTTCATTTCCTGCTGCTGGGGGTAACTGGCTTCCATGATGACTGTGCCATTGGAATCTCGGGTCCCCAGCCTGGTGTGGCCCCTTTGAGGCTGGTATCTATTTCCAGGGATTTCCGGTTATTAGCTCTCAGTTTCTCTCTCTCTTGTGGTAGTGAAGGCTTCCATGGTGACACACTGCCCAGTCCCTGGCTCAAGGAGCTTACAGTAAACGTGTACTGTCTCCTCAGCTTCCCTCACGTCTTCTGCCACCCTGTGCCAGGCCTGCACTGACTTGATTTTGGGTCCCACGGCTCCACCAGAGTGACTGTCACTTAGTAATCCGAACAAAGCCTGCAGTGGTTCTGTGTCAGTTAGCTCGTTGTTCCTTTATAGGATATGTCTAACCTGGGCAAGCTGGGCAGTGGAGACATGGGCTCTCTACGGCTCCTCATGCAATTGCCTATGTGTCTACAATTTGTTTAAAATAAAAGTGAAAGAAAACTCACCCAGCTCTCAGTGGGATCTCTCTGGAGGTCAGGCCCATGGGCATTTTCAATCCTCCTCTCATTTGCCACCTTTTCTTGACTTGCTTGTTGGCACAGTATCTTGTTTGCCCTCATCAGACCTAGTCACAACCTCCGTTTCCTCCATGGGCAAAGAAAGCTGACAGAGTCTCTCAATGCCCCACAAAGACCCGCTGGTCCCCGTGGGGCCGTAATACCTATGGTCCATGGTCTAGTGACCACTACTACCAAGATAACTCAGAAATGCTCACCGTTGGCCCAGGCTGCTTTTGCATGGACAGGGTTCAGCCAAGACAGTGCAAAAGACCCCTCCATATCAATGTGATCACGCTGACTCTCTTCCAGAAGCCTTCCTCCTGGCTTCCGCCAACAACATTCCCCAGGCTTGTTGAGTGTTTCCTAACTCAGTAAAAATGACAACATCTCCCAACAACATTCCCCAGGCTTGTTGAGTGTTTCCTAACTCAGTAAAAATGACAACATCTCCCAACAACATTCCCCAGGCTTGTTGAGTGTTGCCTAACTCAGTAAAAGTGACAACATCTCCCAACAACATTCCCCAGGCTTGTTGAGTGTTGCCTAACTCAGTAAAAATGACATCTCCCAGTTCAACCAATAGGAAATCTCTCTCCCCACTCTCATCCCCAGCACCCTTCTCTGTCTTCCCTCGATGGCCACAGAGCTCTCAGAATCTCCCATTGCTGTCTCCCCTCTGCACAGTAACCAGAAGTTTCTTTCTAAAACACAGCCCGGCTTTGCTGTTTTTAGCTGAAAATCTTATGAGTTCCCACAGCACTTGAAGAAAAGAAAAGCGAAATGGCCTGGAAAATTCTGCGTGTGCTGGTCACCAAGCCCAGCTCCAGCTTCAGTTGTGTTTCCTTCGCTGGTGTGCACAAACTGTTCTGTGCTCCACGACCATCTCCCCTGACAGGGCCTTTGTGCACGCCTGCAGTCTGCCTGCAATGAGCTTCCTCCCCTTTTCTCTTAATTAATCTTTATTTATTTATTTTTTTGTTGTTGTTTGAATTGCTTTCCCCCATCCTTTAACCAGTCTTCCAACCCGGTGCATATTATTCTATTATATCTAAAATATTGGCTGTAAAAATTAAGATTTTTCCCACACACACATTATGTAATTGTTAACCTTCGGAATCCACTCCCTTTAGCCACTAACGTGAAAATGACCGGCACCTCCAGGGACTAAACCTATCCATGTTTTGGTTAGCTGGTCCCTGTCCAGAATTCTGAACATCTTTCCTATTTTTTTTTAATTTTTATCTTATTTATTGTTAGTTATATGAGGGGCACATGAGTACAGGAACGTGCATGCATGCTATGGCAGACAGTTTTCAGGAGTTGAGTCTCCCCTTCTGCCTTGGGGTATGGAGATGACTGAACTTGTTCTCACCCTTCCCATCAGCCCACCCTGCCTATGCTCACAGCATCTCTCCTAGGCAGTACTATTATACTCACCTTTTCACAATTATTTTTGAATTTTTAAAAATAGTTATCGCTCCCGCTCACAGTTCCAAGAAGGTGAGAGCCATGTTCACCAGTATTTCCCCATAGGTGACAAGAACAGACTGAATGTATATGCACACAGGAAGTGCATGGAGCCTGCTTAGTCATTTGGTTTGACCTTGGCTCCAACAAAGAGGAACTTCCACCTTCACAGAGCAGGGACTAGGGGCTTCACCGTCAGCAAAGCCCAGTTCTCAGCCTGAGCAGCGCAGGTGGGCCCGGTGGTCTTTGTGTCCTCCTCCTGTCTGCTTCCCATGGCTCAGGAAACACCTTCCTTTCTTGCCATGGCGGATGCTGCAGCTCCATGGAGCTCTTTAGCATTCTGTGCCTGTTACCATGACCCACTTTCAGGCTTTGAAGCTCAACTACCGCTGACAAATCTGCACTGGGGTATGGCCCCCCCCTCCCTGTTCCCTAAATAAAAGATGAAATCAGAATGGGCCATATATACGCTGTCTCAAAACAGGGCTTTATTTAGAGAGAGATATTAGTTATTACTGGCTACTGGCATTTAACATTTGTTGAGTGAACAGAATCATCTGCACAAGGAAGAGAAGGTAGAGCGAAGGAGCCTCTGCCCAGTTTGTGAAGGGCCTAAATTAGACCCAGACAAACCATGACGATGCTTGCAGATTGGGATGAATTCTGAGCTGGGAGCTCAGTGGTTGCTCAGCTGGTTCTGCCCAGTATGGGCCACGCATGGACCCTCTCTCTCAGAGTCGCGGTTCCTTATTCTGAGTAGTGGCCCTCACTGTGTTTAGGTCGCTGTAAGAGCTACCTAAATGTTCATAAGAACCCACATTTCAAACTCTCAGACATACCACCTGCGTCTAGACAACTAAACAGAAACTCCCAGCTGGGTCCCTAACAACTCCAGGCTCAAGATTTTTAACTCAATAGCTCACACCCACTTGTCCAGAGATAATCAGTCTTTAATAGAGGACAAGAAACATATGGAAGCAACCCTTGAGATCCTCAGATAAAGCCAACAGATTCTTTCTAGTCTTTCCAAGTAGAACAGCTCTGGAAAAGCAAGGGAGAGAGATCTTTAAAAGGAATATGTATCTGATTGGCCACACGCCCCGAATGTAACAAGATGCTTAAACTGACTTAACAAAGAGCACTGTTTTTAGCTGTGAAGTGATCACCATGCCCTTTCAATTTGAGCATTATTACGAACATATGAGACTGATGTACACAGGTCATAAAGATGTCAAAAGAGGGAATAGATTTAGCCATGAAATATTAACTCAGGAAACTGCATTTCTAAAGCCTTAAGCCTCTTCCTTTTGCTGCTAGTGAGGACGCCCTCTGGAATGCACTCACACAGCTGGGGAGGTGTTGCTCCCAGGGGCCCTGCAGGACCTCCATCCTTGTTCCCTACTCAGCCAAGCTCATACAATCAAGGCTGCTGCTTGGAAGATAGCTCCGCAGTTAAGAGCACCAGCTGCTCTTGCGAAGGACTGGGGTTCAGTTCCCAGGACTCACATGGCAGGTCACAGCCATCAGGAAATCCACTGAAGATCTGACACCCTCTTCTGGCCTCCGCAAGCACTGCACATAGGTGGTGCTCAGACATACATGCAGGCAAAACACTCATACACATAAAAAAAAAAATACAAATCTTTTAAAAAGAGGCCGGAGGCCTCTTAGGATGCAGGAACGTGACTCGATTCTGTCCCACAGAATAGCAAGCTTCAGACAGGGCACAGATGGTGTCCAGGGCACAGGTGTCCAGGACCAGGAGTCTAGGCCACAGGTGTCCAGGACACAGGTGTTATCCAGGGCACAGGTGTTCAGGGCACAGGTGTCTAGAGCAACAAAACAGATTGGACAGTGGTATGGGCTGAACTTAGGGTGATTAAATAATGATGGTTTAGAACATGTGAGTGGGAAAAGGGGGCTCAGGCCGAAGAGAACAGGGGACCTCACATCTGAGCTCCCCCGTGCAGCAGACACACCACCCCCTGCTTTCGAGACTTTCTGAGACTGTTAGCCATCTTGTTCTGCTCTAGCCCTGCTGTACAAACTGGTTCTCTGAGCTCCCCTGCCTGCAAGCTCCTTGATCACACTCCATACCTCTCACTTTATGTCCCGGAGCCTCCCCTGGGCTTTGAGAGTCAGCAAACAACTGAAGCCCACACAGGTTTGACTTAAGGATACAGTGACCTCAGCTCCAAGCAGCGGAAGCACTAGCAGCAGGAGCGGTGAATGTGTGCATAAATTACCATGATTGTCCCCACCAAATAGACTCTCCTTGGACCAAGTCTTTCACTTCACTTCCCAAGTTGGTCTGTGAGCAAACAGTGAGCTACATAGATACCAGACGCCGCACAGATGGCCAGCCTCCACGCCAGGCTAACCTGGGACTCTGCGCTGACTACCCTGCTCCACTTTGTGTCTGGGTTCACTCTGTCTACCCAGTCTGAGAGTGGCCGGTACCCGTGAAGAATGCCAGTTCATAGTTAAACATCCACAACTCTGTAATTTCTCCTGGAGTCCCTCCTGCAGTCCAGGGACTCCCCTGCAGTCTGACTAGTCCCCCCAGAGTCCTGGGGTACTCAGGTCTGAGTTTAAACATTACTCAGTGCCTGGGTCCCTGTTCCTCTTGGCAGTGTTCAAGTCAATTTAACCTCCCATCCACTTTAAGACAGCACTTAACTTCTTGATTCCTTATTCTGGACTGGAGTTATCTTTTAAGCCCACTTCACCCCTATGCCAAGCCCTTGGCACTGTCTGTATGAGACTGACAACCACAGACTCCAGGTAAAAACAACCTTTTCCTTACACCTAGTGTGTGTGGCTGCTGTCTGTGTCTTGACTGCGACCCTACGGCGGCCCATCAGTTGGTGCTAATGCTCTACACTTCACGGGCTTTCCACCAGTCTCCATGGGCAGGTGGACCCATTGTCCCTCTGTCACGCTGAACGTAAGCAGACCCTGTGACTCCCCACCCTTGAAGCAGCCCCAGAAAGGAGAGGGTCCATCAGCAGACACACCAGAAAGCTCTGCCATGTCCGACTGAGGAACACTGTGGTGATGTGCGGTAAACCCTGGTGCAGTCTGTTTCTCTCCGCACCTCTCTCCTATTCTCACACTCTTTCTGGTTCATCTTTAATGGACCGCCCCTCTCCTCGTCTGTACTCTTGTTTTCTTGGTCACCGCTTCCTGGAGCGATCTCACTCTGCCACCACACTTAGTTCTCAGAATTGGATACACGATGTATCCACCACTGGAAGGACCTATTATTATGTGCGTGACACCATGATGCCACGCTATGGTTTTCCAGTCCAGAGCCAGTTGATGTCGTCTTATTGAAATGCCAGTATTTAACTTGCCCTCAGGGGAGGTTGTAGATCTCTCTAGATTCTTTGCAGCCTCCTTTTCTCCGAGTTATGGAATTTTTTCCATATTCCCTTAGGGCTCCCAGGCATAGCTCACGTAATCTTTCTGAGTGTCTCGTGGAACCTCTCTCCTCGGCTTAGAGGAAAAACCCAGTCACTCACACTCTGGGAGGCAACAATTAAATACCAAGCAAGCCGCAAACCCAGGCTATGTGTGTTTCACTTTTCTTCTTGAATAACCCAAGACAGAGTTTTATGCTTTACAGTATCTTAAAGTAAGACTTGGTGTCAGCTGTGAGTATTCCCATCAGTAGGTTAAAAAGCCCCTCCCTTTTTATACTACCTATTAAGAGTCTAGTATTTTGGGCTGCAGAGATGGTTCAGAGGTTGGGAGCACTGTCTGCTCTTGCAGAGGACCCAGGTTCGATTCCCATATGTTGTCTCACAACCATCTGTAACTCCAGTTTCAGGAGATCCTGCCCTCTTCTGGCCTCAATGGACACTGCATGTATGTGGTACACATACGGATATGCAGGCAAAACATATGCAAATAGATAAATGTTTTTCAAAAGAGTCCGATACACTTGTAAACTGTTCGGCGATGATATTGCCACAGTATTGGGCCAATAAGTGTCTTCATAAATTGAGACCTCTCACTAATAATCAAGTCTTCCTCATTTTATGTCATCCAGCTCAGGACCTGTGTCTCTCTGATGCACCAGGGTTCTTGTAATCCTCCTTAGCAAGGCCAGCCATAGAGTTTGAGAAAAGAGTTGAAAGAAAGACTTGGTCCCCAGTAAGAGAGTCAGATATAGGGAGAACAGCATGCACTTTACACCATGACGTGTTATCCCCTTTCCTAACCCTTCCTGCAACCCAGCATGCACTTTACACCATGACGTGTTATCCCCTTTCCTAACCTTCCTGCAACCCAACTCCTGAGCAGCACTTTCCTTTTGACAGCAGATTTCCTGGTGCACCAGCTTGCTCTGAGGAGGGGGAGACCATTTCTTGTTTCAACAGGTCAGTGCATGTGCACAGTGTCCAAACTGCAGCAACAGCCGCCTCCCCTTCTGAAGTTTAAAATGACAAGGATGGGAATTGCTTTGACTTTTTAAAGGTTTTCTTTTCTTTTTATTTGATGCATATGAGTCTAAGCGCCACACGCATGCACTGCCCTCAGAGGACCAGATCCCCTGGGACTGGAGTTACGGATGTCTGTGAGACAACACATGGGGGCTGGGAATCGAACCTGGGTCTTCGGCAAGAGCAGCCCATGCTCTTAGCCACTGAGCCAACCCTCCAATGTCTTTAGAGATAAACTTTAAGGTCAATGCTTCAGTCACTGTAGAGCCTATACCCTCAAAAAAAAAAAAACCCACCAACTTTAAAAATCATACCAGCTTTAGGTTCAGAGTAAAGCTGAGCAAATGTAGTACTCTCATTAACTATGTCCGTGCTTTGTCCCACTCCCTCACTGCTCAACCGATATTCCAAACCAGAATGGAATGTTTGTTATAGTTAATGAACCTGCATTGGTTTGTCCTTTTTGCCCATAATCCATAGAGTTTTTTTCTCGGGAATGTACTATTATGAGGTTGGGCAGATGTATAACAGTATTGTGAACCACTATACACCAGACAGAGTCGGTTTCCTGCTCTTAGAGTTATCTCTGCCCCACCCCTCAGCCCTCACTCCCTGTAGCCTCTGCCAACGAATCAGCTTTTGAAATCTTGATACTACGGATTTTCCCATAGTGTCACACAGTGGTCACCATTTTCAGATTGGCTTTCCCCTTAGTAATAAGCAATAAATTTCATTCATGTGTTTCCGTAAATAGTATTTCACTGTTGGATGTACCATAGTGTGTGTGTGTGTGTGTGTGTGTGTGTGTGTGTGTGTGTGTGTGGTGTTCATTTATTGAAGGACATTTTTGTTGCCTCCAGGTTTAGGCAATTAGGAGTAAAGATGCCAGATACCTGCTGTCACATGCAGAGATTTTCAGTTACTTTTGGGTAAATACCAAGTAGTGAAATTGCCTGATCAGATGGTGGGATTGTGTCTAGCCTGGTAAGAATCAGTCAAACTGTCTTCCAATAACACTTAGTCCCACTCGGATTGATTCCCAGATCTTCAGTCATGAAAGCAATTAGCTCCAACTTCGAAGTTCATTCTGGCGTCAGCTTTAGAAAGTCCCCTTGCAGCACCTCAGCCTGGACTTTCCGGGAAGAGCACTATTTCCTACCTTAGGGCAGCCATTGTAAGTGGCACAGAAGGGAGAACCAACAGGGCTGCTTTGTTGTGGCTGCTTTTTCTCCTTACACCTCTGTGTGTGACCTTTACACAGTGGGAAGAAGGTGTCTCAAATGGAGACACCTGTGGCAGAGGCCACCACCCCCTGAGAACATCCATACTTCGCTCTCTGTCAACAGGCCATGGGGTTCGGTTCCTGTAGCTGTTTCTCTCCGTTGCCTTCCACTCCTTTTAAAACACAGCCCCATTGTCTAAGCAGGAGCCCAAATGTGTAATGCGATCCCAGACTCCCCTTCAGAAGACACTTCTGGTCTGTATAAGGGATTTTCTCAAGTTCCTTGCGTGGTTTCAGGTTGGGGATCGGGGACTAGAATGGGAGCGAGAGATGTATTACCTCTCTCCAGGAACCAGCAGAAGAACAATGGCTCCCATTCTCTTGCTCAGCTGCCCCCCTCCCAAGAACACCTCCCAAATGGAATACAGCATGTCAGGTGGTTCCAGGCCTGCGTGTCCTACTGTGAGGATGGGAGTCTGACCCAGCAGGCTGTGTTCCACCCGGCTGGGGAAAGAGCCCCTTTCACTCTGGGCTCCTCTCCCACACTCACCCCATCCAGGCCAACATTCAGATTTCTAAACCCAGGGGAAAATAGAAACAGCCTTGAACACTGAGAGCCTTGGCAGTGCAGGACCATTGGGATTCCACCACTGCCCTCCTCCGCGTGTTTAAGCAGGAAGGACTTGATGTTAATCATATTAAAACTTTCCCACAACCTAGGGGGAGATGTTTCCGTCACAAGCCATCCTCACCTTTCTCGGCCTTTCCTGGTCCAGGCACTCTTCTCCAGGCAATGATGGCTCCTCGTGGGGAGAATGCTTTTTCAGGCCTTAACTGGTTTCCTTGAACTAAATTAGCATGAATCCCCACTTCCTGGCCCTTGGCTTTCCTTTAACAATATAGATAGAAATGCATGGAGCACTTGAGGAAACCCCAGGAGGACAACTGAGACTGGGCCCATCGGGATGGTGGAGTTTTGATCATCAGAGAGCATGAAGCACCTAGCCCATGAAGGCACAGGTGCACATGGGTGGGTGTGTGGTCATGGGGAGCTTCCCACAGGCTGCTCACCAGACCTTTCTCTCCTGTTGAACCAATTTTTGCACCCAAGCAAAACAACTTGAACACTATCAAATTATAGTGACAGCTTTAGCGATGTAATTTAGCTACGTGAGCCAACATTAAAGCACTCAGCGTGTGAATAGGAGCCTTTTGCAAATTACTCAGTAAAGAAACCATCCATCCACTGACAGTTTTGCCAGACTCCAAACTGGCCATTGGATCACACCCTTCTTGTTATCTGACTATCTGGCATTGTGCTGCACTCAGAGCCAGTTCCCATGAACACAAATCAAAACCTTAGTCCTGAGGGCTGAGGGGAGCACCCCTCAGCAAGTCATTTCCCTCAGGGCAGGGACAGCAGGGTCACAAGAGTTCTGACCTTCCTACCTGGCCCATAGAAGTCTCTGCCCGATGGGAAGCAGCTTCTGAGGCAGGACAAGGCAACCTCACAGGACACTCTGAAGATTAGGCCAAGCCAGGCCAGGAGGGAGGAGCTCAAGTGAGCTGCGTGCCAAGTTCAGCTAGAAATACAGCTAAGAGGATGGTCTGGAGGACCAGGGCCGAGCCTTGGAGGTCACTCTAGAGGCCTGGCCTTGGCTGTTCTGTCTCTGTGTGGTCAGTGTTCACAGATCTAGCAGCTTCCCTCTGAAGGTTTGCTTCCAGTTACCCCAAGGCTGTGCTGCAGGGTGAAAGGAGACAAAGCTGAGTTCTACGCCTGCCAGGACACCAAGCGGAACGTGGGGCTTTCCTGGAGACTAGTACAGAGAAAGCAGGAGAGAGGAATGGTGAGGAGGAGAAAGGCATTAGAAGAAAGTTGTCTACACCCCACCTGGAAGCCATCCACCCATGGGACACCTGGATTCTGCAGCAATTTCTTTTGCTTACTTTCTTTTATCACCCCTGGACTTACTTCTTCTTAGTCCCCCTCTTCCCGAGACAGGGTTTCTCTGTGTAGCCCTGGCTGTCCTGGAACTCACTCTGTAGATCAGGCTGGCCTCCAGCTCACTGAGATCCACCTGCCTCTGCCTCCCGAACACTAGGATTAAAGGCGTGCACCGCCACCGCCCACCTGGCTTGTTTGTTTTTTTTTTCACTTAGAAGCTTTATATGCAGACAGAGCGGTCACATTGTGAGAAATCATTTAGCCACATAATACCACTAACTTCACGACTTGCTGCTAAGATTGGACTGTTGAAACGCCGCAGACCTTTGTCCTAAGACAGTGCACTGTTAGGGGACAGAGGAGCCTTTGGGTGGTTGAAGCCTGGTGGAGCGGGGTTAGGTCATTAAAGGTATAACCTCTGAGGGTATAATGAAAACCCAACCTCTTCTCCTTTCAGTCCTTGCTTCCTGACTGCCCGAGGAAAACGGGCATCCTCTGCCACACAGCACCTGCCTTAATGATGCAGTAGCCACTGCTGGCCCAAAGTCACAGCCCTCCCGTGTCCTGTAAGCCAAAATGTGCCTTCCTTCCTAGTGAGTTCTTTTCATCAGGTGTTTTGAAAGCTGCCTAGCTAATTTATGTACTAAACTCATTCAACACATATTTACTGAGGGCCCGGTGTGTGGCAGGCAATGCCCCAGGCCAGGAGCTTAACACAGGATCCTTTCCATGGAGAACACAGACAAGATAGTCAGGAATGTTGAGTAATGTAGTCTGCAACCGGGCCCATCTAAGGATGTTCTGAGAATTATTATTCTACAACAGAATCAGCTCTCTTGTTTGTATTCTGGGTCTCTGGATATAATATAAAACACTCTTTTATAGGATTGCTTTGAGAAAAAAAAAAGTGTTTTAAATGCAGCTGGAGAGTTGGCTCCTCAGCTAAGAGCACTAACTGTTCTCCTGGAAGACCTGGGTTTGGTTTCCAAAATCACCTGGCAGCTCACAACTCCAGATCCAGGGCATCTGATGCCCCTTTCTGAACAAGCTCTGGTTCACTCTGAAGATACAGGGCACACATGTGCTTCATTGAAGTACACATGGAAGCAAAACATCCCATTCATCAAATAAATAATTAAAATGAAAATTTAAAGATTGTTTTGTGGGTCAGAGTGCTCGATTGTATGAGTCCTGGCTTGAACCTGGTGACAGATCTTATCAGTCTTCACAGCTGCCTCTGCCTGCCAGGAGGCACTGGGAGCTGGATGTTGAGAAGATGGAACAGCAAGGGCCTTGAGGACAGTCTCTGATCATGTCCAGAGGACAGAACAAAAAGACGTGATTACAATGATGGGTTATTATTGCGGGTTTCATGAGAAATGTCCCCATAGGATCACGCGTTACACTTGGTCCCCAGTTGGTGGTGCTATTCAGGGAAGTTATAGGATGCTTGGCCCAGCTGGAGTACATTACTGGGATTGGGCTTGGAGGATCTGTAGCCTCACCCACTTCCTGCTCCAGTTCTCTGCTTCCTGTGTGTGGAAAAGGATGTAATTACCCAGCTTCCTGCTTCTCTTGCCCTGCCATTCTTGATGCTAAACTGTTAAGACAATAGAACTGCACACGAGAAAATAAAACAAAAATGTCCAAAGGGAAAAAACTTTCCTCCTTAAGTTGCTTTTTGCCAGGGCATTTTATCACAGCCATGGAAACATCAGTAATACAAGCACCTTCCAGAGAATTCTTTCCCAAGAGACTGGCCCACTGGAAGATGAAAAGTTCATCCACCCATCCATTGCAACAAGCACTGTAACACTGTCAGCATCACCATGAGCAGGTGGGGTACAGCACAGAAAGATCACTGGACAGGCTGAACCGCCCCCCAAACCTGCTCCACTGAGGAGCAGCTTCAGATAATGCAAAGTGCTATAAAGAAAAGGAACCAATATGGCTGGAGTTTGGTGAGTAGGAGGAGCAGGGGAGGTGAGCTATTCCTGTGCCCTATGACATGCTTGGCTTTTACTCCAAGCAGATTGGCAGTTGGTGAAGGTCTATCAAGGAAGAGAACAAGCTCTGGTTCACATTCCTGAGAGTGTGTTGTGTTCCTGCCGTGTGGTGGGCGCACTACGGAAAGCAAAGTCAGGCAGGGGCCTTAGGACGCAGCCGAGAGGTAGAGCTCCTGGCCAGCATTCATCCGGGAGGCCCCAGGTTTAATCCCGGACCATAAAGAAGAAAGTAAACACCAGGCACAGCGATTGACAGGCCGTATAGCTGTGTTGGTGAAAGAACACAGCTGTGTTGACTTGCTGCTGGTACCTGATGTCTCTTCAGGTCGGTTGTGTATCGAGGAGACCCAACACAACACAGTGAAAGCTTAGATATAGACCCAGGGAAAATAAGGACTTAGCACTGGATCCACGGGCTCCACTTGAGCAAGGGTTTAGTCCCAGCAGGAGTTTTTAAAGGAGGAGGAAGAGGGAGGAAGAAACAGGGATGCGAAGTGTGTGTGTGTGTGTGTGTGTGTGTGTGTGTGTGAAGTTTCAGGTTTTTAATCTTTGGGTAATCAGAGAACAGACCTCCAATGGCTAAGGAAGATTGCTCACTAGCCCCATGATTTTAATTTTGAAGCTGAGGAGCATCAGTGACCCAGAGGTTCCGGGTGGTTTGCTGTAGCTTGTTGCATCTGTCAACCCTGTTATTCCGAGAGTGTTCTTGTCTCCATCTCCAAAGACAAATTTAGGGCTGAAAAGAACTGTATCCCTGAGTCTATGTTCAGAGATGAGCTGCTTGTTCTGAAAGACCTTTATATGTTTCATAAAAGTTATTTTTGTAAATGGATTCAAGTAGACTTTAACAAGCAAATATAGCATCCTAAATGCCAGCGATCTAAATAGAAGATTCAGCAGAAGCACTGTGTGATGGCAGAGCATGGAGACCTTGGGAGGGAAGCTGTAGGAGAATGATCGGAGGGACTCAGGAAGGCCTGACGACAGGGAAGGAAGAGGTTGGCTGACCCCCAAGGTCTCCAGCACTGTGCCGTCCTTCCTTCTCTCCCATTAGATGCACAAACAGCAGCTTTCTTCCCAAAAGTCAGCTCAAATTGTGACAGAGGTCAAAGGATAACCTCAGTAGAGAAGTGATCACATGCCATACGGAATATTGAGGTGATCACATGCCTTATGGAATATTGAGGTGATCACATGCCTTATGGAATATTGAGGTGATCACATGCCTTATGGAATATTGAGGTGATCACATGCCTTATGGAATATTGAGGTGAAACAATCAGGAAAGGGACAGCAAGCTGTAGGAAGAGCCCACCATTCTGGAATGGCCAAGAAAAGCACGCATCAGCACAATTCAAAGGAGAAACTCTTAGGAGACTCTGAGTTCTGAGAAGCAGAAGGATCCGTGTGTGCTATGGGGTTCATTGCAACAGGCTCCCTCTACAGCCGCTCTCTCTGTCCAGGGATGGAGAGAGGGTAGCATCTGGTCAAACTGACTTTGCCTCCCAGAGCCTACCACTTCCTTCCAAGTAAAGCACAAACTATGTGTGTGGAGTAGTGGCACCACTGTAGACTGTTCTGGGTCACAGAAGGGGCTTGTTTCTCAGGGCCCAGGAGTGGCTAATGTTGGCTTTAACTAGCTTGCATAGCTGGTCATGTGAGCCGGTAGACTTAGGGCAGGAATGCAGAGAGGCAGAATGAAAGAGTAAAAGGGAAAGTTAGTGGATTGGAAATATTGGTCTTCCCTTGTCCTCTTGGTTCTGGATTATGACTGTTGTCTTGGGTTTCTATGTCCTAGTTCCCCTACCCCTTAGTAAATGAGGAGTCTACTAGATCACAGGCTGTATATTTATTGGGAATTCTATAATGTTAAATAGTTTGCCTTAAATACCACCCAGGTGCAGCAAGCTACGTATGCATACAAGTTAAACATCCTAATCTGAAAAAACCTTCTCCTCCTTCTTTATTAGTTCTTTGAGAATTTCATACAATGTATTTTGTTCATATGCTCCCTCTCCCACATTCCTCCCAGATCCAAATCCATCCCTACACACCCTACCTACCTACATACCTACCTACCTATCATCTATCTATGTATCTATTTATCAATCATCTATCTACCATCTATCTACCCATCCATCCATCCATCCATCCATCCATCCATCCATCCATCCATCCATCTATCTGTGGATATTAAAACCACCAAGTCCAATTTGTGCTGCCAATACACTCTTGGATATATGGCTATTCACTGGAGTGTGAACTGAGGGCCACACCCTTAAAGAAACTGATCTGCCTCTCGCAGCAGTTATCAATTGCCAGTAACTCCTCAGCTTGAGGTGGGACCTCATGTCCACCTCCTCTATCATGCTAGAGTTGTGCCTGCCTTGAAGAAAACCCAAAACTTTTTAAGTGAGGACCTGACCCCCCAAATGGAATATTCCATACAATGAAGCTTTGTTTTGAGTAAAAAATTATTTAAAAGTTTGTGTAGACTATTAGCTGTTTCATAACCCAGTGTTAATGTTCAACATCAATTAGGACTTTATAAATGTGTGTATGTATGAAGGAAACATACATTTCCAATCTTGGTGCTGACATTTTGCTGCTGTGCTGAAGCTGTTGCCTCAATGTGTCCATTAGCTTGGTGCTGACCACACAGCTGCCCTCCAAGGGAACTAAGACCTCTTCAGAGCCCCTGCTATTGGGGAAGTTACAGGCTTGGTGTAGGCTTACAGGTTGGTGCTTTTCTAAACGTTATGAAGACACTGCAAAGAGCGTAAGTGATTACTCAGATTCACCTTGTATGTTAGTTGTACTTTCCTCACTGGCCCAGATGAGTGAGATAAACAACTTAAGAGGAACGGCCTGTTTTGGCCCATGGTCCCTTGGTCCAGTGACTTGAGGTCTATGGTATGCTGGTACATCATGGTGGAAGCCCAAGTAGAGATAGCCTCTTTACTTCATGGTATCTGGGAAGAAGAAACAAAGAGGAACAGTCTTGGGTCCCAATATACCTTCCAAAGGCACACATCTGGTCTCCTCTCTTCCACAAGGCCCCACCTCCTAAAGGCACCTACCTTCAGGCCAAGAACATCCCAGGCTGGAGACCAAGCAGACAACATATACAAGTCTTTGTTGCGGCATGTGGTCAGTGTCTGCAGCAGAATAGGAAACAGGTCTGTGGAGCGCAGCGCCTGATCTCCTCTGCTTCGTGCTGCTGCAGTGGGAGACCAGGCACAGGTAGTCTGCTCAGGCCAGGGACTCCGAAAGACAAGGATAGACATGGCACCTACATCTAAAGCATCAATTTTAACTAGGGACTTGGGGATAAAACACTGTTTTCTTCATGATGTCTAATTACACAGAATGTTAAAAATGAAACACAAGGATTTTAAAATCTCTCACAAGCTATCCACGAGCACCCCGTTCCTTTTTCTTCTTCCTGCAGTACTGGGGTTCTCTAGTGGAAGCAAAAGGAGGCTACACAATAGCTTTTTCCTACAAAGTTTTTATGCACTGCTGTGAACAGAAAAACCATTTGCCGGAACCCGAGCCCCTGTTTACAGAAGGTGAAGCAGCTGTTTTTATCATCTATGGACTTTTATTGATATGTTTTATTGATATTTTATTGATCTGTAGAGCTAAAGAGACCTAGCAAGTGTGTTCTAAGGGTAGCCTGTGTCTTTAGCACAGGGTGTGGTTCATAAGGCAGGCACCAAGTAACTGTGTTATAATCTTAATTCTCATGATCATCAGAAGGACTCATGATGTCCTCTGTATCATGATCTCTATATATACATTTATATACACATTTATTTATTATATACCTATATGCTCATCTATATATGCGTATATACATTTATATATACATACATGTATATGTTTACATACATGTACACACACAAATAGGTAGCAGAGGAGGACCATAACCATGTCAAATTGACATGGGAGTTTCCTAGAAAAAGCTCCCCGGTCACTGTTATGCACATGGAGACATGCCCCTGTCACCACACCAAACGGGACTCCCCCAGCTAACAGGAAAGTGGATATTCCTTCTGGCCTAGCGCTGATCATCGTCTCCATCTTCATTTAGTGGTGGAAGGTAGACTGCTTGGGTCTCCAGCATGAGCCAACACTGGGGTTAACCGAGGAAGTCTCTCCACTCGCCACCTGTGGTGCGGTCGTCACAGCAAACACGGCTAATACCGTGAGAGATGTTTCTCACATGGAGAAGCCTTCCACCTTCCCCTTCTTTTTCCTCTTTCTTTTCTGTCAAAAGCATTGTTCCGTCTTTGTCTGTAGCTGCGTGGGATATCACCTGTGATGCTAGTTCTCAGAGAAGGGACTGCGATTGAGAAAATGCCTCCATAAAACTGACCTGTGGGCAAGCCCGTAGGGCATTTTTAAAATTACTTATGTTTGATGGGGGACGGCTGAGCTCACTATGGTCGATGCCACCCCTGGGCAGGTGGTCCTTGGTAGCATATGCAAGCAGGCTGAGCGAGTCTTGAGGAGTAAGTCAGTAAGCAGTGTCCCTCCATGGCCTCTTCAGACAATGCTTCCAGGTTCCTGCCTGAAACTCCTATCCTGATTCCCATGGATGATGAATTACAAACTGGAAGATGAAGTTAATTAATTTCCTTCCTGAGTTTCTTTTGGCCATGGTGTTTCCTGACTGAGGCACCATTCTATCTGGATTATTTTCATAGCAAGACTTCACACAGAAATTTATTACCAAACCAGCACATTGCAGCAGCCTTAACATTGACAATGCCACAAGTGTATACCTCTCCAGCTTTGCTACCTTTTCCCGGCACCCTGCCCATCCCTGTGGCTTGTCACCGTGAAAGGATGCTATGCGAAAATAACATACAGTCTCTTGGATTGAAAGCCATAGTGTTCATGAAACAAAACTAGTTTAATAATAGCAAACATTTAAAGATGGAGCTTACTGGAGTGAGAGATGTATATGTCATCTTGTGGCTGTGTGTCATGGCTAGAGCTGTCAGCACCAGGCAGCTTGGTCCAGTGGCGAGTCACCTCTCCACGCATCTGCCTGGGAAGCTCTCCTCCAGGGTTTGTGCAGCTGTCAGGAAAGAAAAGCGGCAGAAGGCAAAAAGTGCGCTGCTGCCAACTAATTCCATTTTATTCTTTTAAAAGAAGATTTTAAAAATGTTTTTATTGTATGTTTATGAATGTTTGCTTAAATGTTAAGTGAATGTATGTGCAATGCCCACAGAGGCCAGAAGAGGGCATCAGATCCCCTGGAACTGGAATTATAGATGGTTGTGAGCCTCCGTGTGGGTGCTGGGAACCAGTCCTGGGTTCTCTGGAAGAGCAGCAAGCCCTTTAACCACTGAGCCATCTCTCCAGTCCTTAATCTCATTTTACCTAAAATGAATAATTCTTGCTTCTAGATTCAAAGTGATTTCTTGACATCCTTGTGACTGTAGCTGCACATCTCAGCAGGGGAAGACATATTGCTACTCATCAGACCTAAACACAGAATAAGAAGAAGGTAGTACCACCTAAGACCAAGCACTTCAGACTGAGTCAGACGAGAGACTGGAATTGGGTTAGAGGCTTCAGAACCGCATCCTTGTGCTGGTTCTACTCACTCATGTGGACTGAGCCAGTCACTCTGCCTTCTCAGTCTGGAAATGCTTTGTCTTTTAAAAATGAAAGGTAAGTGGTAATCAAATGTGTAGCCAGCAGCAGCCAGCACACCCAGCAAACCTTACGCTCCCCATGGCCACTCTAACCATTGAACTCAGATTCACTAAGGAACACCATGCACGTAGCAGAATTTTTCATCTTTACAGTTCCATGAATTTTGGCAAGTAGAGTCATTTTTAAAAGATTTGTTTTATTTTATTTATATATATAAATATATATATATATATATGGGTGTTTCCCTTGCATGTCTGTCTGTACATCATGTGTGTGCAGTGCCCTTGGAGGCCAGAGGTGCCATGTGGGTGCAGGAACCAAACCCCAGTCCTCAGCAAGATCATTACATGCGCTGAACCACTGAGCTATCTCTCAAATCCCAGATGCACTCATTTGCACCAGGTCCCCACACTCAAGAAGCAAAACACTTCTGTCAATCCAAATGCCTCTCTCCCTTAATACAGGAGGCCCTTCCTCTCCTCCCAACCCAGGCAACCATAGCTTATCTACAACTATAGTTCTGCCTTTTCAAGAACAGTATAGGAATCATGTCACCTAAGACTTTGGAGTCTGCCCCAATGGCTTTTCAAAGAGCAATTCATTAAGTTTTATGACAATATTTTTTTAGATAAGTTGAAGGACATGGAAGTACTAACACACACACACACACACACACACACACACACACACACCCAAGACGCAAACAAATATGATTTTGTATTACTTGAATTATTTTTATGATAAGACATGTATAAAATCTTCAGTGAAAACTGTGCATCGAATGTGGCTCACGATCACTCTAGTATCAGAGTGTCAGAGCGCAGGGATGATGGTCCGTGGTGCTCCTCTTCGACCCACGTGATAACCTGCCTTGTCCCGGACGGACGGAGATGGCTCGACTGTGGAAAGGCATCTGGAAAAAGTGTTAACAGAAAGACTGAAGACAGCCTCTCTTAAGCCAACAGCATTTAGCCTTGAAGTCACTACACGATGACCAATTGTTCCGTAAATGTGAAGAAACAAACATGGATAGTCAAGGTTTTAAATATTAGCAGTTTCTGGATTGGTGTGCATGACAGGGTAGCAAGACACTTCTGGATGACCGGGGGCTGCTTCACTCAGGAGTTAAAAAGAAGAGCTGGATTTCTCTCCAGGCACTATTCCCCATTCAACATCAGTCCCGTGGGAGTCCCAGGTCAGCTTCACAACACAACCTTCACCCTCCTGGATGTAGTCACAGCCCACAGTACAACCACAAGGGTTCCTCCCAGGCTCCTCTTCAGGGGGAAGACCTTGCCATTGCATCACTGTGTTTAACCTTCTGCTATAATGCCATCCATTGTGAACAAAGGAGACCCACTGTTGCTGAAAGTTTACAGCTTTCATGAATTTTTAAGGAACAGATGGGGGAGATTGCTGAAGCCACGCCATCATGCCTGGGTGCGATACAGAGGTCCAGGAGCCCTCTCAATATTTAATGCAACCAAAGGCCTCTGGCAGCTAATCATCTCTTAATGGGACTTGCCCTCTGGCCAGCTTGTTTCTGAGGGAGTCAGATTTCTGGCTTCCAAACAAGTTATTGCTCACTTGCTGAGTAAATAGCACCAGCTGAAAGTGGCCCCCCAGGCATCATTGGTCTTTGTTGGTCAAGCGCAGAAGTTCCCAGGTCAACAGAGCTTGTCTTCAAACACCTGTGGTTTCCCGAGTGAGCTAGATATTGGTATTGGTCTGTTCTTAACCTTCCTATGAGCCTCCACTAAACACAGAATGGAGTCTATCGGGAAACCAAATTGCAGGGGTGAGAATGGCTGTGTAAGGAAACAAGATGTGAGTACGGGGAGACCAAGTGCAGTATTGCTGGTGGAACTGGCTTCACACCAGAGAGATGTTAGGGGAGATAACGGCATCAGGATTAGTCCTGGACTGACTGCAAGTGTATTGCTCAGAACAGTGGCTGCAGAGGAGGGGGGAGTGGACTGAACTTTGTGAGAAGCCAACAGGAGGGAATGGCTAATGGCATCACGTCCGTCTTCTATCACCCAGTGTCTCTGGGAAATGGAGTCTGCATCCCTCACTCACTGCTACCACAAATAAATATGCTTTGTGTGTATGTAAAGCAGGCCGTAATGGGAAGGAGCCTAGGCTGTCTTCATGCAGGGAACACATGAAGCTGTCTTCAGTGCTGTCCATCACCAGTTTATACGTGTACTTGACCAGAAACATCTTTCATTTCACCAAACCCTAGTTTCCAAAAGAGAAGGAAAGAACTGTCAAGTCATACAGAACTTTTCACTGTTTACTGCCCTATGACGACAGACTATATACTGTGAATTGCTTAGTTAAGACATGGATTATGGGACTGGAGAGGTGGCTCAGCTGCTAAGAGTATTTGTTGCAGACTCCTGTGTTCCTGGCACCCACATAGCAGCTCACAACCAACTGTAAATCATCTAGGGGATCTGATGCCCTCTTCTGGCTCCCACAGGCACTGCATGCAAATGGTGCACAGGCAGTAAAAACAAACATATCTTTAAAATGTAAATTGTGTAGTTGTAATGATTGGATTGGCACTGTTGTTTAAAAATAGTAAATTCATTGATTTATAATTCAAAGGAGATTTACTTTCAGGATTTTCTCCAGAGCTTCTTTTCTTAAAATACGTTTCAAGCCGATAGATTTGGGGGATAGTCAACTCCAAAACATAGCTGTAATTTTAATTTTTTATCAGATTATTCTATGTGAATCGTTATCAAAATCATGAAGTTCCATGCTTTCCTTGGTGTGTTTTTAGAATGGAATATACTTTTCTCAGCTTACTTTATTTTATGGAGTCCTTGGATCTCAAACATTGTTCTTATTAGCTCTGTTGGTTCAGCCAAGTTACAGTTAACAGTCCTCAGAGTCAGCAAGGTCCTTTGACTGATCATGGCTTCGCTGACTTCTTGAGTCTCTTTCCTTTATCTCGGCCTCAGAAGAAACAAGGGCCTAGTAACAAGCTTAAGATCAGTGCTGCCTCGTATGTCAACCAAGAAGTCTTCCTGAACCTCATTTCTGGTGACAAACACCTGACTCTGCACCAAAGCAGCCACACACTGTGCAGTCATGTTTCTGAAGAATGGGGCTTCTGGAACATCTTAGAGAGCCCCCACATGCAGGCTGAGCTGTGATTTGGGTTCTATTTTAAAAGGTTGAGAGTCTCATTAATTAATTCTTTTGTAAAATATTGATTTTAATTGTGTATGTGTTTGTGTGTATGTGTGTGTGTGCATGTGCGTGTGTGAACACATGCGTGTGCATGCCTATGTGCACATGAACATGAGTGCAGGTGTCCGTGGAGGTCAGTGACAACTGAACTCAAGTCCTCTGCAAGAGCAGTGTGAACTCAAACACTGACCCATACCTCCAGCCCTGCAAGAGCAATATGAACTCTTAAACACTGACCCATATCCCCAGCCCCAATTCTTTTTGTTTCCCACACCAGATAACAAAACAAGACACTTTGCTACATCTAAGCCAGGACTTTGTTTAATCTGTTGTTAAGATGAGGGACTCGAGGTGGGACAGAGAGCAGCAAATACTGCTCCCCTTAAGGAACATGCTGTGAAATTTTCTTCAAAAGTTGCACATATAAAAACACCTTTTGCTCACCAACAATCCCATCAGCTAGATGTAACTATGTTAGTGTTGCTTCTCTTGAGGAAGGTAATGCGTTAATGGGAGGCAGCATCTGACATGGTCTCAAAGCTACACCAAGGACACCTAACAGCCAGGGAACTGGAGATGGCAGATTTCCTTGAAACGATGGAGCCTGAGCCTGCCTTTAAGGAACCTTGGTTACAGGGAGATCAAACCTTGCAAGAGGCATGAATCAGTTTTCTCTGGTGAGGAGCCATGATTTGGCTTTCTGGTTTTACATAGAACATGTGGTAGACCATCAAGAAGCCATCAGGAAGAGGAAAGGGTTTGTGTGTGGCTCTGGGCTAGCTGACCAGTGTCTTCTCCAGAGAGTGCCTGCCAGGTATGTCAGGATAATTGAACTGAATTTCTCTGTAGAAGATGAGGTACACTCTCTGATGATGGATGGTTAGCACTGAAGAGCGGTAGTGCCGAGTTTCAGAGCCATAGCATGTTGCCCTGGGAGTAACCGAGGCTAGCCTAATCCTCTACATCCATGTTGCCCTGGGAGTAACCGAGGCTAGCCTAATCTTCTACATCCATGTTGCCCTGGGAGTAACCGAGGCTAGCCTAATCTTCTACATCCATGTTGCCCTGGGAGTAACCGAGGCTAGCCTAATCCTCTACATCCACCCAGTCACAACAATAGGAGCCAGCCTGGGTGTGGTTAATAACATATCAGGAACAAGAAACAGTTTCTAAACCACAGGCTCCAGTCAGCTTTCCCGCTCACTGGATTTCTGACTCCCAGTCTGTTCCGTTGTTTGTCACAATGAAGGCCACTAAGTCTGCTCCAACCTGACTCTTGGATCATACCCAGCACTGGGGCCAGTGGGCAACCAGAGGCAGAAATTCAGATTCCCAGTGCCATACGTAGGGATGACATTCAATCTCACAAATATTTAAGCAAGGATGTGAGCCAAGCAGTACAGTACAGAACAAACGTCTCCTTGTGTTCTTCTCTGAGTAGATTGTAGTTCTGTTTGGCCTGAAAGCCATTGAGTGCTTACAACAAAAATATGACAGCAATTTGCTACCACTGTGACTGTTTCTTTAGCGGGTCTAGTCTTGTGACATGCTTCAAAATCCTGAGGCAAGAGCCCCAGAAGGCTGTGCAGGATTGCTCTAAATGGGCTTAGAAGATGTGTGGACCCTGCCTGAACTCGTAGTAGATTATTCCACCACTCATACGCCTGAAAACAGAAGAAAGAAAGCATTCTTTATGAAACATGTGGAACCCTTCCCCAAAGAGATCCTGGAGAAAAGTGAAAAGCAGGGAAAATCTGGCTCAAAGAACTCAAGCAGAAAATAAATGACCTGACGGGAAAACACGCGGATCCAGACGTGAGTGTCAGGACACAAGAGCACTTCCACTATCAAATTGAGACGGAGACTTTGGTCCACTTGGGACCACAATCAGTGTAACTGTGAAGTCAAAGCCAGCTAAAGAATATGGGAGTCCTGTGTGTTGATTCTTCTCCAAATGGGGACAGAATGCCTGATGCCCATTGAAGAAACAGAACACACATCAGAGGGGGAGCCAACCCCTGGAAGCACTTAGGCAGTGGATTGTAAGCGATTTGAGAAGTGAGGACTTCAGTATTGGCCTGTGACAACTTGGGGCACTGTGCATGTCCCTACCCGCAGTTCCGTTATGGAAACTAGGATGTAGACCAGTGTTACTACTGGAATATTAGGAAAGAACCGACTTTTAGAGAAACAGTACTTTAGAGCCCAAAGTTTCTATTGGTGGAGAAGACAGCAGAAAGGAAATCTTGGAGTCTCGAGAGATCAGTAAACCCCAGAGTTTGCAGACATATGGTTCTAGAAGGCTTTACTCCCACAAATATATATCCATAGGCTTTAGTAACCAGAAAAGTTCAATCTATTTTCCTTTGTTGAACTGCTCCAGTGCTCTGAGATTTGAATCTCCAAGAAGGACTAAGAAAGTTGGTGGTGTGTGACCTGGCCACCCGGAGGCAGCTCTCCTTCTTAGGGGCCGGTATGAAAGCCTGACTCTTTAGTTCACACTTCAACATTTGTTGATCACAAACTGGAATATAACTTCAATATTTCCACAAAACAAATGATTGTGTCTTCCCACTAAAATCCCCACCTTAGTTCCAGGCTTTGCTGGGTCTTTCTCTATCACCCAGTTATTCACCTTTTGCCTTCCACGATTTCTGGGAAACTCAGGGTGGTACATTTATAAATGGCCCCTAAAGAAAGACATGCAGAGGAAGGAACCAGTTCCATCCCAAAGTCAGGTGCCTGTCTCAAACCCTAGACCTTCTCAGAAATATTAGCAGACACTTGACCTTCTTGTTCAGAACCCCCCCTTCAGATGCATTAGCACTTGGCAGAGGACAAAGCCACGGTCCTCATTGTGACATGTCACTCTGTAAGTCTCACTTTAACCCCTGAAGATGTGGTTCTGTTATGAGAAGTGACAAGGACAGCCAGACACACAATGGAGCCAACAGTACTTTGTTGCTTGCCACAATAAACTAATAGAGCAGGAATGCTTTTTTAGGGGGAGAAAAGAATAAGGTCTGGAATGTTCCCCTTTGATTTTGTCCCATCCTTGTTGTGTGTCACCCTCAAGCAGAGCTGTGCTGTATTTAGTAGGTCCCCAGTAAATGTGTGCTGTGTGGGTGAAAAGAGCCAGTGGGGACAGCTAGACCTTAGACCCGTCTGTCCCATATGTCAAGGTGTCACCTTGGACAAATCCTAACCAGAGATGCAACCTCACCATCAGTGGAGCACTATGTATGTTCATGAAATTGGATGGAGGAGTGGACAGATGTTTGTAAACAACGAGGAGACAGGGGCGCCACAGGACAGGGGAAATGCCTGGGCAAGCACATGCGCCCGTGTTCTCAGACCTTTCTGGAAGATGGTCAGAGGGGAAGTGTGCCCAGCTGGAAGATGGTCAGAGGGGAAGTGTGCCCAGCTGGAAGATGGTCAGAGGGGAAGTGTGCCCAGCTTGGAAAGCACCAGGACCGGTCTCCGCCCGTCCACTTCTGTCCTCATTTTGCTGTGGTAAGAGCTGCCAGGTTCTGGGGCATCATCTACTCTCGACCATGAGTCCTCCTGAGAATCTGGAGATGTTGGGCCCTCCGAGTACAGCTTGTCTTTGTCAGTGTTCTGAGCATGGAGCTGAAGGGTCAACCGGACCAGTATTCACAGTCTGACTGTACTGTGCCCACAGTGTACTTCCTCTTGGTTGGTCAGGGTCTGTGACCACACTGGTTGTGGCCCTAGGAGGAAATGTCGCCACCACTTTCAGACACATGGGCAGGAACATTTCTTTCAAATAAAAAGTCACAGATTGATATTGAGAATGGACCTGGGAGGTGGCTCCATGAGGTGTTCATGTTAAACCATGGGACTGTCAGTGTCTCTCAGGTCTAATTCAGGCCACTGAGTATCAGTGTGTCCTGGGGATGAGGAATGAGATCCACAGGTCACATGACTACTGCACAGGAGTCAGACAGCCTGATGACTGGCAAACCTGAAATGGCATTTTTTCCTTCACGACATGGAGAACCATGCACAGCTCTCCTGTGTCAATCAAGTTTCTGTGGGTGGTACTGATGCTATCCCCAGGCGCTGCCACAGCGTGTGTTTTCACTCAAAGGGGCATTTTCCTCTTAAAACAAATTTATTTATTGCAGTTAATAAGCTACATAGCATCACCCTATTGTAGAGGAGAATCCAAAGCTTTGAGTCCAAAAAGATATGATTTTTGTACATGTATGGTTGCATGTCAATAAAATGGGGATAATAAATTCCAACTTGGGTACCACTAGGGTAGGATGCAGGGCCCTTTGCTTGTTATCTTGGGTCAAAATCATCACGTTTATTAATAGACAGGTCAGTTCCCCCAACAGGAAGTTCATGAAGGCTTTAGTAAATCTTAAATGGATGTTTGCTTAACGGTCTCTACTCGTCTCTGACTTTGAGGAAAAGAAAAGAGCAAGTTATATTTGGAACTTTGTTTTGACTCGTCTCTGCTCCCTGACTCTGTTACCTGAGATAATGGAGAAAGTACATATCCCTGTAAGAGCCATCTCCCCCACAGTGACGTACCACACTGGTTCCAGATGACTGACGCTCCTTGTTCATGCTTTTCCTGCCAGGTCGGTGGCCACACGATGCTGCCTATCCGCTGGATGCCTCCAGAGAGCATCATGTACAGGAAATTTACCACCGAGAGCGACGTCTGGAGCCTGGGAGTTGTATTGTGGGAGATCTTCACCTATGGCAAGCAGCCCTGGTATCAGCTATCAAACAATGAGGTGTGCAGTGGTTTGGGAGGGACCCCTGAACACACACACACACACACACACACACACACACACACACACACACACACACACACACACACACACACCACACAACCACTACCACCACCACCAGAGCGGAAATCTAAGATGCAGCCTTGGTCTGGGGGCTCCTGAGCTGGGAACCGGTCCACAGTCATGCACGGCTTTGCTTGGGGCAGCAGCTTTTTGCAGACTTGTTTTAATAATTTTGGAGAAAGAGAGGTTTGCCCACCCAACCTTTCTCCCTCTCACAGCAGGGTGGAGGAGTAATTTCACACCTGTTCATCTAACAAACTAAGAGCAGCCTCCGCGATCCGTGCTCCTGGGTCTGGCGAGCATTCCCACACTGTTCCAGAGAAGTTCTAAAGCCCTTTCCTTCTTCAGATTTTACTAGAACATTTACTCCTAGTGAAAAGTTCAAGCATTGGTTTGCCTTTTCCAGCTCCTTTGCAAACTATAGTTACCTGCTGGAATCCATGGGGATTGGTTTCAAGACCCTGCCCTCACCCTGCCCCAGACCAAAATTTAGAACACTCCAAGGCCTTCCACAGGATAATGTAGCATTCACAAGAGCTTGCCTGGTCTCCTCCAGGGTCATTTCCAGCTCATTTACAGTAACAGTACATGCAGACACAGTGTTAATCGCTATACATTCAGAGTATAATGACAAGAAAAAAATACTTGCACATGCTCGATACAGATGTTGTTTTTTTTCCCATGTATTTTCAATCTGCTGTTGTCTGGGTGCACAGCTGGAGCCCACGGGCCAGCAGCCAGCAGCGTGTCTGTGTTTGAAGCACAGCATCTCACTCAGCCATCTCCTGTCCCTCTCAGATCCACGCCTGTTCTTTAATTCAGCTCTGATGTGCAGTGATCCTAATCACATCTGCTGCCAGGGGTTCCCTGTCAGTCAACACCTTAGGCAAAAGCAGTCTGAGTTCTCTCTCCAGCTGGTAAAACCTGAAGCACACAGGGCTTTCTCGGTGCACTTCAGACCAGCCTTTGTGAACAAGCAGATCAGGCCTTTGCCAGCTTTGTAAAACCACAGTGGCTCTCTTCCTTGTGAGAAAGCAGTAAAAGTGTTTCCTTTGGGGCTGAGGCGAAAGGACCACCAGTTCAAGGTCAGCCTGGGCTACGTAGCAAGACCATACCTAAAGCAAAAACCCATCTCTCTCACTGGAAATCCACAAGGGAAGGCTTGCTGAAAGGGTGGAGAGGAAAGCTGCAGGCTAGCACCAGCATGCAGGCACACAGGGACAGCTGACTCTAGAACCCTGTAGCACTGTTCTGTGACTGTAGGTGGTACGTTTATTATATCTTCAATGAAGAACTACAAGAGAAACATTATAAAAGAGCAAATGTCAGCTGGTAACCGATTGGCAGCCTCTCCCTAGGGGCTGATAGAACGGCACAGTGGAAGGACAGGCAGCCCCATATAATGAAGACAAGACTCTGTGAAAAGTTAGAAGGGAGGAGGTAGAAGGTTGCCGGCACAAAGGCATGGTTCAGGAGACACATGTCCTGATGTAGTCAGTACACCTTGTATATGTATAAATGTCTGTCTCAAATTAGCATGCTGGCCTCCAGAAGTAACCATAATGGTTTGACTTGACTTCTTAAAAAGTTAAAGAAAGGAGAGGCCATTCCTTGCTCTTCCTGCACTGACACCCCACACCCATGGCTCTTCTGCTAACCCCGCCTCTGCTCTCCCTGCAGGTCATAGAATGCATCACCCAGGGCCGAGTCCTGCAGCGGCCTCGCACGTGCCCGCAGGAGGTGTACGAGCTGATGCTGGGATGCTGGCAGAGGGAGCCACACATGAGAAAGAGCATCAAGGGCATCCACACCCTCCTCCAGAACTTGGCCAAGGCATCTCCTGTCTACCTGGATATCCTAGGCTAGGGCCCTTCTCCCCAGATCCGCCCTTCCCGATGCACTCCTCAGACTGGCCGACACGACGAACCTCTTACCTGCCGCTGGGTGTCATGACCTTGCTGTCCTTCGTTGTTCTGACAGTATTAACAAGACAGGGAGCGGCTTTCGGAGGGAAGCAGTGTGCACTTCTCCATCCACAGACAGTGTTAACTCGCTTTTGGCATTGTCTCTTTCTCTCTCCCCCATCTCCTTTGGTTTCTTTCTTTCCTTCGCCCTTTCACCTTTTACTTTGGGTCTTCCCTGCTTCGCGATCCTCAGCCTCCCTCTTTGATCAATCTGGCTTCTGTATTCCTATTGACTGTACATAGACAAAGGCCTTAAACAAAACCCTAATTTGTTATATCAGCTGACACTCCAGTTTGCCCACCACAACTAGCAATGCCTTGTTGTACTCCTGCCTTCGATGTGGATGAAAAAAGGGAAACCAAACATCTGACTTAAAGCGCCACTTCCAATGTACAGACACGGGCATTTCTATGGATTCACTCCTATTTGTTATTTATTTATCTATTTATTTATTTATCTTCTTGTTTTCTGATGGCTTTAGCCTGTGTGTGTAAAGGGAAAGTTGTATACAACTAGGAAGATGTTATCTGTGGGAGATGAGATACAGAGAGAGAGAGAAGCGTGGCTATAAACTACAGCACGACCAGAACCAAGACAACCAATGGGATCATCTGGGGTCAGCCCCTGCTGAGGAAAACCCAGCAACCGTGAGCTGGGAGGAGCATGTTCGGCACCGTCCCCCGAGGACCTTCCTGAGGAGGAAAGAGGGTGTTGAACTCTGCACTGTGGACAGAGTTTCCAGTCACAGATACTGGCCTGCAATGGAATGTAAAGGTGGCTTCCGTGGGACCCAGACAGCACATTGTGCATTCAGACAGTGCATTGTGGTCGGGCATGGTGACAGAGTTGACGTGTTCCTCAAGGGTTACCTACCAAACTTTGGTCAAGTTCAGTTGAAAAGAGGGAGATTCTTGCTCAGATATTATTTCTGGGTCAGATGGGAAAATCTGAGTCCTTGAAAATGACAGGAAGCACTCTCAATCCCGAGGCACGTTTCTCTTACCTTGAACTTTTCAGACAATTCCCTCCAGCCCTAACCCTCCACTCTCACCTGTCTTTTAACTGTGCAAAAAAAAAAAAAAATGTGCATGGTCTTTGTCAATCAACGCCTATGTGCAGAAGCTACTGCTCCAGTCGTGGTGCCTCATGGGTAGGGCAGAGCCATAAAGGGTCTGACGTGTGCAACTTAGGAATGGGGACAAGACCAGCAGCTGAAAGCATGCTGCGGTTGGTGGTGACGGGCTTGCCCAGTAGGGATGCTGATGCCTGAGTGTCTTCATCCGCCTCAAACCCACAGCAGCGTGGGATGGGACAGGCGGAATCCATCCCTGAGGGGAAGAAAAGCTCTCTTGGGGACAGCACCGGAGTTCACATTTAGCGTGTCCAGGTCAATCTCTTGCTCTGGGCTCTGTTTGGGAGAGCAGTTCACTCCTGCGTACTCATTGTCAGTGTGCTGTTTTGTTATCCATACTCCATTAAAAAGTTTAAAAAAAAAAGGAAGAAGAAGGAGAAGAAGAAGAAGGAAAGAAAAAAACCTGAAAAATTGGCGCAGTATGGCTAATGGAAGGCTGTGCCCAGACTGAGCCTGGAAATACGCTTCTGAGTATGATCATGGGTTTTACTAAAAGAAAGTGTAAATTTAAATAGAAATTTACAGTTATTAGGACAGTCAGTTAGATCGAGGGAGAACAGCATTTCCGTTTCTCTGTCCCCCTCTGTGAGGGGAAGTTTGATAAACTTGACATCTTCGTTACATGAGCCAGATTGGAAGCGGGTGATTGAATTCGCCTTAGTGCACTTCTTTGGGGTTTATTTCTGAAGGTGCCAGAGCTCTGGGTAGGTTTCGTTTGTGCCCACTAATTTCTGGAGCACTGTGTTTTCTAGCATAGACTTTGAAAGCCGGTTCTCAAAATAAATAAATAAAAAAAAAATAAAATAAAATAAAAACCTCAGTGTAAATGAGCAGAGAACAGAAGGAGATCCAGTGGGGCCCGCTCAAAAGAGGGGTCGCATAAAGCAGATGTTACCTAGGGTCCTTTCTGTGGCACTGGCCCATGAGAGATGGGAGTCGTTTGTCCTCTTTGTCCATGAGAAACCCCTCCAGGATACCTATCCTAATATATCGAAAGCCATATCTCTGTGATATATACAGGCAGGTATATATCCTATAAAGGACCCGCGGTACTGTCACAACACTGTGGAACTCTGGCGCGGCAAAGCTAGGACAGATGGGTGTATCCACGCCATTCTAGATTCCATCAGCGATGACCGAAGAACTTGCACAGGTCTGTCGCTGCGAGTCAGACCAGTCGCCCAGGGAGAAAAAGCTGCAAGTTGCTCAGCAGAGAGCCGAGGAGATGGCCCTGGGAAGAGGCCAATGTTAGGCAGGCCTTGCAGGTTTACATCCAAGGTCTTCAGTGAGAACATGGAAGCATTTCACTTGAGTTCAGTGTTTTCCTTGGCAGGAAAAAAATCAAAAGAGAGAAAGACAGAGAGAGAGAGAGAAAGAGAGAGAGAGAGATTCCTTATACTGCTTTGACAAGTCCCTGAAGGTCTTAAAATGAAAGTGTCTATGCAAGTGTAAAATTTTATAGTTATTTATACTGATTATTAATAATTATTATTATTAGTCCCTCTGTTGTCTCAAGAACACGTGCCGATGTCAGAGCATTGCAGACATCTGATGGCTTTTTAAGTAGTTGGATGAGCCGAGGACATAACATCTTAAAATAGCTATCATTATTCATCTACTACTCCCTTTCTTGCGGTATTTTAATTTTTAGAAAAGAAACATTCTTGCTCTAAAACGTATCCCTCTCCAAACAGGACAAGCACGGTGGTAGCGAACCAAATTCTCCATCCCAAACCCCGTCTGGCATCCATTCCATTTCCAAACTCTTGATGGTTTCTGAGCACATTTTGCATGTGTTGGCAAATTATTCATATTTTTCATGAGGGAATTGAGACTCAGAAGGTCAGAGACCATGAGCTTCACCCAAGTCTGCCCCTGAACATGCTAACACACACACAAGGCATTCAGAAAAGGAGGCGTGCTAGCGTGTCTGTAAAGCAGGAGGGAGGTTAGGACAGAAGGGAACACACGCAGTCCAAGCAGAGGGGATTTTCTATCATGTGCTTCTGCTGCTGGCGTCTTCTGACTCCTACACGCTAAAACGATATCACAATCAGCCTCATGGAGAAAATGCTTCAAACACTGCTCTCAAGGGTTCTACTGGAATTCATGCACACACGCTCACATCAGCGCCATTTGTAGTGTTCTCATGTACTTATATAGATATATAATATATGTTGTAAACACTTGATTTATACATATACAAATGCACATCTGTAGTGTGTTTGTGTGTTTATGTATAAACATATAGGCACATGGTAATAGAATAATTGTAAGTAGGGTGCAATATGAATAATTTGCTTAAAATTTGCTAAATAACCAAAACTATCCAATGTCGTGTGGCAGTTCGTGTTTCCATTCTCCATGTGGGTAAGGACTACACCAACTTTCAACTCCGGGCAGTCCTTGGATGGAAGATTTGTTGAAGTCACTATTCCCTGAAACAACGGACTGAAAGCCATCCTCTACGTTCAGCGTGTTCTCCGGCTCTTCGCGAAGGGAAAATGCAGACAAATGGTCTCCCTTAGGTACAAATCCAGGGAAGGAGACCTGAGTTTTCTCCTTCTGCACATCTGTGCTGTGCTGAACCCCTTTCCCAGTCAGATCCCGTTCTAGATGTAGACTGTTGGGAGACCAGTGTCCTGAAGGCCAGTGATAAAACACCCAAGAACCCACAGCAAGATGGGCAGCTTGTAGTCACCCCTTACCCACATGGGGAGCAAGAGCCATGGTGTGGACAGCAGGATCCCTGGTCAAGGGCTATCTTAAGCCTCTCCTTTTACAAATGGGACTGCCAGCGATACCTGGCATCTAATTTCTAAGACTGGCACAGACACATGCACCCTCACTGCTCCGCTCCCATGCTCCTTCTCCCCTCTTGGAGGGCTTCTACTTCCAAACTTGACCTTTGGTTTGGCCCTGTTAAAGGAAACCTCATGAGAGGAATGGCTAACGAATGTCCCAAATGCCCAGATTTCCAATTTTGCAGTTTAAGCCAATTCTTCACAAGGTGTAACGGGAACATAGAGACTCAGGTTGTGATAGCTCAGACATGAATTGCAAATGCTATTGTAAAGAACTGGGTGGGAGGGGCTCATAGGTAAACAATAGTAGTGCAGGAGGGCATATTTTCTCGCTGTCTTGCTGGACTCACTCTCTGCTGCTACAGTCAAAGGTTCTTGACTATTCTTCGCTGTGGCAACCTTCCCTTCTTTAGACCCTTCGACTTCATTTATTTATGTTTTTATTTATTTATAAGCTTTCGATCCATCCATCACACACGAAGCAAAAAAAAATGACATATATGTAAATGTGTTGCAAGCGAAACACTGTGAATCTCACAACCACCTCCAAGCAACTATGCTGCCATCCTGAAGTGTGTCTCAGGAGACGAGATGGGAAAGGACGGGGACGTCATCTTTGCAGCTGATGCGTTCTGGGCCAGGTCCACGTTTTTTATTTTATTTTTTCAGTCTGTGAGTTAAGAAAAATGATCCAGAGTGGAGGTTGACTGAATGTTCAACGAGTTAGCCTAAGTATCATGAGCTGCTTGTAGCTGTATGTTTGAGCAGGAAGGAAAACCATGGGCAATGGAAAATGAAACTTGATACAGAGGTCTCTGTCTCACAGCTCGTATAGCTTACTGTTGCTTAACATGTATACAACAGCTGGAAATATTTTCAATACAAGGTATTTGAATTAAATGTGAATTTTAAATATGTACTCTCTTAAGGAATGAACATACTATGGCGAAATATCTCTCCCCGCATTCCTGACCAACCTGCCTAGAGACATGGATGCCTACGTTGGCTTCGGCCCCAGACAGATGTTTGTACATACCCAGGCAACACACACTCATCTCAACCTCTCTCTGCAGATGTGCTACCCCTCCACCAGAGACCTGGTGTTTAGAACTCTGTCTTTCAGTTAGTTTATTTCCCTTTTAATGTGACGTCTCTGTGCCGACTTTTACCGGCTCTCACTTGTTTTTGCGATCTGTTTTGAGGTCCAGTGCTTTTCTGAGACTCACTGCATCTTGGCTGATTTCAAAGTGACACCTGAATACAGTGTTTAAAAAAAATTGTTTGTAAATCATGTGACCAGCTTCTCTCAACCTGACATGGAATGTCTCTTGTACTACAGTGTGTTTAATAAAAAAAAAAAACAAACGACGTCTTACAATAAACAACACCCTCCACGGGAGGCTACATGTGGCGATGGCGTACTTTCTAAAGATGTGCAGAGTGTCTACAAAGCACAGCACAGTAGTTTTAAACGCATGCATCTTCAGAGATATCCAAGGAGTTCACTGCCTAGAGGCAGTGAGAATGAGTGGTCTCTGACCTCACAGCTGAACTTTTAAGTCACACTGTACATACCCAGAATGCAGTTGCCCATTCTTTCACACCCTGACATTATGTGACATTTCTGTCCCCATCATCCAGTCTGGTATCCTGAAGTCACCTGTGGCTAGCAGGTCTTTGACTCTGGCCAGCATGACTGTAGAACAGAGTATGAAATTGTGTTTAATTTCAGTCAATGGACATTTAAACTGCCGCAGCAGGCTAGTGGTGACTATGCTGTCTGGGAGAGAGTGAGAAGAGAAACCTGTGGTGTCTAAAAGCGCAGGTGCAAATAATCTCCTGAGTGGGTTACAGTGGTCTAGAGTTGGGGTGTCCCTGGGAAACTGGGCAAAGCAGAGGTGGAAATGTTTCCCAGGGCTTCACAGTAGCCTTTCCCAGTGCCTGGCCGATTCCCCCTGAGGCTCTGGAAGGCCTAGAAGCATCCAAACAGCTCTCCTGGTATAGGCTCCAGAAACATGCAGTTTTGCTGTGTATACCCGAAAGCAAACACCCTTAACCATTGTCTCTTGCATACTTCCCCCCAGTGGTGAGGATGTATATTTCCTTAGGGTAACAAATTATGGCAACTGAGCAGAGACTGGAAAGTTCAGAGTGGCATAAGGTCCAAAATTTCGAACAGGAGCATGTACCTAACTCAATTAAGGAAGAAACATATGTAACCACCGGTACCTCGATCAGCCTCAACTTAATCTAGAAGTCCTAACTATGCCATGCCACATTTCCTATTTCTATAATTGCTACAATTACAGCGATAACCACGGAAACTTGAAAACTGAAGTCGTGTTCTAGAACCTTCACTGGTTTCTCTGTATGTCTTATGCAGACTTTCTTCTCCCAAATACCCTTTCATGCACCCTTAGGATGCTTAGCTTCTATGATGTGGACATTATTGCTGAGTACTGTCACTACTTAACAGGAAGACAGGCACACTGACTCTGTGAGTTCAAGGCCAGCCTGGTCTATAGAGCGAGTTCCAGGACAGGCTTCAAAGCTACAGAGAAACCCTGTCTTGAAAAGAAAGAGAAGTTACCTATTTGAAAGGATGGTCTTCATGTACAAGGTGCTAAGTGTATGCATTAGTTCCTCTTGGCTAAGGTAACAAATTACAGCAAATAAGCTATTTGAGATAACACAGGTTTATTTACTCAGAGTGTTAAAGGCCAGAAGTCTGTCAGTGAGAGGGCTGGTGTATACTCCTTGCAAAGGTTCATGGGAGAATCTGTTCCTCACCATTGTGGACTTTGGTGGCTTCCATTGTTTGCTGATCACCTCATACCAATTTCTGGCTCCCTATGTCTTCTGTTCATGTGTCTTCTTTGCTGGGTTATGATTTCATAACCGACTTTATTGACTTTCTTTCATTTTCAAAGGGACTGCATTCGGAGCTTGCCCAGACCACCGTGGAAATGTCACCAGGCTTCCTGCCCCTGTGACAAAGTATCTGAGATAAGCCACATGCAAAGAAAAGTTTATTGTGCCTCACGGTCTCAGTTCATGGTCCCAGGGCTCTGGTGCTTTGATCTGGTGGTGGCAAAAGAGTTCTGTTTGTTTCAGGGTAGCCAAATAGGAGAGAGGCAGGGAAAGGGAGACAGAGGCAAAGGAAGGGAAGGGAGAGGAGGAGGAGGAGGATGAAGAAACAGCCATTCAGGTCTTAATATCCCCTTCCAGGGCATCTAACTTCCTTAACCTGATCCCACCTTCAAAAAGTTACGCTACCCCAATAGCATCATGGGCAGGAAACCAAGTCTTCAACACACAGCACTCAGCATCCAACTCACACAATGCTCTATCCACCCTAGGAGCGAAGGCACCAGGCTACAGACACAGGATCTGCAGCACGGACAAATTAAAACTGGCCAAGCAGATAAACTGTGAGAAGCTGACCCATGAATTATGTGTTTGCTGTACACCAGGAAGATTCATGCACTAATTCCTTGCATTCTCACAGCTCCAGACAACAGACAGAAGTGCTGGGCCCAGCCGGGATAAGGAAGCCTTTGGCTAGAGTTGGGGGCAGCAATGTTAACTCAGAGCTCAGGATACAGACTCCTGGGCCATCAAAGACTGAGAGAAATAGTTTAATGCCCTGTGCCAGAAGGAATGGGCCTATGGGCAGACAGATGAAGCCAAGAGTCATGGTTCAAGGAGACTAGAGAGTTTCTGGGAAGCTGTGCTCCATGGCATTGAGTCTGTAGCTGTTCACCCACCCATCTGGTGCAGGATGAGCCTATAGACAGAGGGAATTAGCCAGCAATGGAGTTCTGAAGCGAGAGGTGGGGTGGGGTTAGAATTGGGGTTTAAGGATGGCTTTTGTTGTACTATCTCTAGTTGGTCATTTCTCATGGCTAGAACTGTGAGCAGCCCAAGGTTATATTTCCCTACTTCCTATCTACAGGTGAAGTTTTATCGTGAAAACACAGCTTACAGAAAATTCCTTCAAACTAGCATGATTTACTTACTCCCCAGATTATGCCCCTATGTAGACCAGGAGTCTTCTCTCCTAGGCCTTATGTAGAATGCAAAATCAAAACAGATGTGACAGTGGGCTTCTGCCAAGAACAGGCCTGACACTACTCAGTTCAGATGTCGACAAAGACTCCAGAGGACAAAGGGAGCCTTCACCACTGGGAGCTCCACTCTGGGCTTTAGAGAGTTTGGTTTGATCCATTCTTCTGCCTCCCCATGTAAAAGTAATGATGCTCATATAGCGATTCTATTTCTGATTTCAGAGCCAGCCACATGCTCCAAAGTAAGGGAAAAAACAATCTAATGCCCTTCATACTAATGAACAGACTTCATCATATTGACTTTTTTCAAAAGTAAACACCACTTAACCCCTACCTTCATTTCTTTTATTCTTTTAAACAACCTTTTTAAATTTTACATACAAATCCTAGCTTCCCCTTTCTCCCCTTCTCCCACTTCCCTCACTTTCTCCCCACCCCAGCACCCATCCACTCCTCATAGAGGATGAGGCCCCCATTGGGGGAGGTCAACAAAGTCTGTCACATCATGTTGAGGCAGGTGCAAGGCCCTCCCCCCTGAGCCTCGGGTGTAGAGATGGCACTGTCTACCCACCACGGTACTCCCTGAGCCTCGGGTGTAGAGATGGCACTATCTACCCACCATGATGCTCCCTAAGCTGTAGGTGTGGAGATGGCACTATACACTTACCAGTTGAGGTTTTGCCCTCACGGTCAGTTGCTCTCTGAATTCTGGTAACTTAGGGATTTCCGTGATGGTCTCCGTCCACTGCAGAAAGGCACCTCTGTGAAGGGTGAGAGCCCCACATACCTGTGGAAACAGGGATGAATATCTAGAATGGAGAAATTATGCTGGGTTAGGATCCATGAGCCCACCAGGAGGTTGGCTACCTGAAGTTTACAGTGCCAGATGTGAATTTCCCTTCTATTGAGCAAGGCTTAAGTCCCACAGCTGTTGGTTGCCCCCAAGATACAAATGCCACTGTTGCAGTGTTGAGACTGTCTGGACAGGTTTGCCATTGTTGTGGTTCATTGCCTTTACAGATGGGTGGGTCCGTTCTTCTGGCAAGAGGAATATTAGACAATTTCTTCTCTGTTTTCCCCATGGGTCAGAACCCTTGCAGAATCTTGAAAGGTGCTTAAGGCAAAGCATTATTGTGAAAGAGCTGGTTTCCGTGAGCCTGCAGCTGGCCAGCAGATTCAGACTTTTTGCAGTATTTTCAGGGGTCTTCAATTTTCAGCAGGGGTTGAGAAGTACTGTGCTAGGGAATGGTAAGGCGTGGCTACACAATCCCAGCCTATTAGGGGAATGGTAAGGCTTGACTGCACAGTCCCAGCCCTCTAGGGAATGGTAAGGCGTGGCTGCACAGTCCCAGCCCTCTAGGGAATGGTAAGGCGTGACTGCACAGTCCCAGCCCGCTAGGGAATGGTAAGGCGTGGCTGCACAGTCCCAACCACATCAGCAGCAAACTGCTGCACTAGGCGCAGATTAAGACAAGCAGATGGGAGCCCAACTCTGCCTCCGCTCAGGGTCCTTCTTCAATCCTGCCTGCGGACTACATACAAACCCACAGAGTCTTGGGTGGGGGGAACACAGCAGTCTATGTGCTCCCCCGATTTGCGCTTGTCTATTCTCACGGCAGCACACATGCTGTACGCACCGCAGAAGTTTATCCTTATTTGCCTAACCGTAGTATATGTCGACATCATCACTTTGCCCTGGCTGTTTTCTGTCTCAAGAATGCAAGCTACATGCAGGCAGACACTTTAATGACCTTCTGACTCATAATTTCTGGTCAACATTTTCACATTAGTGGCTGGGTGGGTGAAGCCCAAGCTCGAAGCACAAGCCCAGCAAAGTAGAAGGTGTTCAGGGAGGGTGGTGGCACTCTCATGTGCAGAAACAACACAAGCCTAGGAGAGTCAGCCCCCTGAGTCTTAGATTCCTCGTTTATCAGCTATGGCTTCCATTTCAGAGTCAGGGGTGCTAAGCTACACCTTGAAACCATAAACTACAAGGCCGTCAATGGCTTCAAATGTCCTCATGTCAACAGAGTCATTTTCCTTTCTGGTTCAGTTTGGAGAACCCAGGGAATCTAGACACAAGTTTATGAATGACAATGGTTAGGTTTTATTTTCAAATAAATTGAGATACAATAATTGTTTCCCTTTTAAAAGAACTTATTGTCCCCAGACATGCACGTTTAAACATTTCTTACAGCCCCCCCCCTTCATAATAAATAGAAAAGGAGTTTTGTTCCAAATGCAAATAGTTCTGTGGCCTCTTCAAGATGATGCCTTGGAGAGGGGCTTTCCTATAATCGGCTTTAAAACAGTGTTAAGGTCCCTTTGTTTGGGGACCTTACTGTTTCGTGAGACAAATAGTGGACTTTCTGACTCTGGCAACACTTCACATGCAAGGGCCAGGTAGAGACTAAATGCGGACCAGAGGAGTCTTTGGGATCTGACAGCATCGCAGGTGTGTAAGATTGCACCATGGAAGGGACAATGCCCTGCACATCCTTGCAGTGGGACAGGGCTCCAAGTAGGGGAAATTTATGTGAGCAACCTCCCTCCATCTCCCAGTTCATTTGCATTTTGCAGTGTCTTTAGCAAGGACTTCCTGGTGCTGAAGCAACAGCTGCCTCCTCCAACTATTGCCCGTGGCCTCAGACCTCCTGGGAGTGCACAGAATAACTCTTGTTCGTCATTACTTGGCACTTCTTTATGGCTCCCTTGTGCTCTCCCTTCCACATCCAGCCCTCTCCCGAAAACTCCGGAAAGCTTGCCAAATACCCAGAAGAAAGGGGGAAAAACCCAAGTCCTGTGTCTCTTTGAGAAAAGTCAACGCACAACCCACAGCTCCCAGGTTTCTCTTCAGCCCCGCAGCTCATTTTCTTCACCTGTTCTCCAAGCTTTGCCTCATTTTTAACCCAAAGAGAAAGTAACTTCAAAGGTCAACACAGTGTGTCGACACAACAAATCGTTTTGTGCAGCTGTTTTACCCCACCCCCACCCCAGGTCTCTCTGAAAACTTTCTTTTCCCACTGTGACAACTAAGTAAACTAAGGAAGCCTTGGTGTTCCATGGGATAGCTGGCCTCACGGTCTAAAGGAGACGGCAGGAGGAGAAGGTGAAAGGCTTGCTTATTTGCCTGCTCAGCCTAGGGTGGAGGTGGGGAATTTGCTAACCCAAAGATAGCTTTAATTTTATTTGTTTTTCCTAAGGAACATCTGCTTGCACGATGATTAGACACTGGCACTCATTATCACAGGAAATAAAGTGTCTGAGGCTTGTGTCACTGGGAGTGTTCAAGAACAAAATAAGACAGACACTCGTGGGAGTGATTGGAGAGCATCCTTCACAGTGCGTAAAGGTTTAACCTCAGAGTGTGGAGTATTTAGAGGAGGGAGGCACGGAGCCTGTCGTTCTGTGAGGGAATAAGGGCCATTTCCCCCCCTGGATGAACGATGAGGGACGTTGACCGTGTGTCTGGGCCATGTGAACGAATACCTAATGAGGGGAGGAGCTGGCAGCAGCAGTGCCTCAAAAGATGCTTGCTGAATAAATGAATACATTTCTCAGGCACACAGCAAGAAGAATGCAGGACATTCTGTGCACACTCCACACTCCCCTGAAGCACGTTTCCATGGACGATGGCATCTTCCTTCTGAGGCTGCCCAACCCCCTCCGCCCCTTCTGGCATATAAGGTCTTAACCCTACCATGCGGACCTGGGGCCAGAAGGTACGCTTTCCAATTCTTGATGAATTTCCAGAACGTGGAAGCATGTGGTGGTGGGAAAGGCCTAAGATCCCCAGTTTTCCTGTGTCACATTAGGGTACAGAGTTCACAAGTCCCAAAAGCCTCACTGGGTTCCCTCATTCGTGAAGAAAACGCGGTTCTTCAAGTTGCATTCCTGGGCAGTTTACATGTTGATTGACAAGTGTGAGAAGAAGGAAAGAATACAAGTTCAAGGTTCCCATCCCTATCTCCCAGTCTAGCCAGCATCATTGGGGTGGAAAGACAGAAACAGGCAAAATGGAGCCACCAGTTGGATTTTTTTTTGTATTAACTAAAAAGGAAAAGTGGATACATCTGTGAAGAAATGAGATGGTACTGGAAATGGGAAAGGCAGATGAGATATCAAGCCCAAAATACGAAAATTTGGAGTGAGACTTGGAATGACCAGGCCAGACTTGTTGTGCTTCCCATGGGGAAACTGAGGCACAATGAAGAGGGACACTGACCATGTGTCTGGGTCATGGAGAGTTAAGTAGCTTCCAGAAGTAAGGCTCAGCACCCCCCTCAGATTTTCTCGCTCCGAAAACCCTGCAGTTGTGAGCCCCAGGAGCAAATTTATGGGTTCCCTGCAGATGAAAGAGCCACATTTACATGTGTGTATGTTTGTGTATGTGATGTCTACATGAATGTACTATTTTACAGTTTCTTTCTTCTCCCACAACAGAGGGCTCAATGTCTGTCATTAAGCAGTAGGATGGGCATGGATTTATACTTTAAAATCTACAGCACAAAAATTAAAGTTTCTCTTAGCCTTGCTGTTCTTAATAGGAAGGGCAAAGTCACAGCCCGCATCGCCCTCCCTGAGAGTTTCAGTTGCTCCCAGCCCTCCCTAGGCTGCACTCGGGAAATGGGTTCTAAATAACAAGGCAGAGGTTGACAACAAATCTAGGAGAGCTGCAAACAACTTCCTGTGTCTACCTAGAGTAGGTCCCTGTGTCCTCTCTCCTGGCGTCAGGTGTGACCCTCAGAGCCCTCTGCCCTTTAAGGGACACAGTCCACTCCACCCTCCATCCTCCCGCCTATTGGCTCTGCATCTCTCTCATGTCTTTTTAAAGAGATATTTTTGGAACAGTACACTCACATCCAGACACCAATTACTCAATCTCCTAGCAAGTATGGAGATGATGGAAGTGTAGCCCTTTGGTCTCCTAGCAACAGCATTGGGGGGGAGGCTGCACCAGGAGCTGGTTGCCCAGCACCACTGTGCGTAGAAGGAAGGCATTTGCGCATTTCACGTTTGCTGTCTTTGACTGCCATTTCTAAAACGGTCTCCGCGGTCTTTGGGGATTTTAGGCACTCAAGTTATTCTTTTAAAAGATTTCTGCTGACATCCACAGGTCCTATACTTAACATATCAAGTCTCCAAAGGCCGGAAGTGTTCTGTCACCCCTAAAAATACAGAACTCACTCCTAATCTTCCTCCAGTAGTGTATTAGGAACTGTCAGACCATTTTGCTCTTCCTCCACCCTGTTCTCTTGACAAAAATGCGTCCTCACCCCAAACACGAACATCCAAGAGTTTCCTTCTTTTGTTTCTATTGTTTTCCAAGTCATGACCTCTACCCTCTGGGGTGGGATGCGTGGAAACAGGATGGCTTAGTTTGCCTTTTATCCTACTTAGTCTCCCCAGCACAGCTCCGCCACCTTCAGCCCACCCCACACCCCAGCAAATGCTCCACTGGCAAGGAGAAATACTTGACATCCTCAAGTAAGAATTGATTAAGTGAGGGAGGAGAGTGAGAGCTGGCATGATAGCTGACTACCTGGAAATACTCAGGATCCCAAAACAGAAGGCAGTGGAGTGGGAAGGAAGATGGGCGTTTCTACGGCTTGTGGTGAAAGCATGTTTTGGGAGAGGGGTAGAGAAGCAGGACCATGGAAAGATGTTTGACTGTCATTGTCAATGAAGGAACATCAAAGGGGTGACAGAGCTACAGAGGGTTGTTCCTGTTGAAACCCAGAATCTATGGCTATTGCTGCGTTCTCAGGGGTCCCAGACCCTCTGGTCAGGATGCAGATGAAAGAGAGCAAACAGGAATGGCGAGGATTGAGATGCTGTGGGGGTTCCTAGGGCTAGGAGGTAGGATAATGCGAGTCAGGGTTGGGAAGGCGGGAGGAGGCACTAAAGCTGTTGGGAATTTATAGCCAACTCTTTAGGGCTGGGGGTGGGGAAAGCAGGGCTAAGGGCAGAGGCCGGATTCAAACTGCAGTCCCGCCAAACAACAGGCCATTTCGAATCTTTCATGCTCTCTTTCTGCCCTCGGTGTCCTTGCGTTCTCTTCCTTGGGCCAGGACCTTTGAAAGACACCATCCCCGGCTGGCAGCCTTCCCTCTGGGTCTTATGGCTTCCCACATGGAACTTAGCCAGACATCTCCTTACTAGTCAGTCCTTCACATGAGGTGAGTCCTGAGAGTCCTCCACCATTTTGCTTCTAGGGAAGACGTAAGCAACACATACAGCCGGCTTGGGAAGTGAGAACAGTTCTTACTCGTCCCTGAAATAAGGAAGTTTCACAGCCATCAGAGGCATTTGAGGTCCTTTGCCCTCCTGGGCTTTGAACTACAGATGAAGAAAAGTCAAGGCTGACAGGCTAAGAGGCTTCGAGAACAGAGGTAAGAGGAGAGGCGAAAATGGCCGAGGGAACCCTGGTCACCTCTGTGCTAACTACTTACTCTCCGCAACTGAAAATTTAAGTGGAAGCAATGAGGATTTTAAAGCAAAATCCAAAGGAACTCATAGGAGAGATGATTTTACCCTTGTTGGCTTCCTTCTAAGGCTCTGGGTCTTTGTAGACATTGGCTACTACATAATCAGCACATCTCAGAAGCTCTTTCTTCATAGGGACCACTAGAGTCCGTGAGTGCTGCCGAGGAGGAGGTCACTTGTGCTGTTCTCTGGATCTCCTGTGGCAACAGCTTCAAGGGGACCAGCTTAGGGCCCAAAGTACTCAAGTCCCCCCACGTCCTCACTGAAAGAATCCCAGTGCAGAGAAGCCACTCAGCTAGTTAGGACAAAGCTGTGGTGAGGGCTCACATCTATGGACTCGAAACTCGTCATCTAGAGTCGCTCTGGTTCTCTCAAAGCCGCAAACCAGCTTGTTCTTTCTGCTGAAAACTGTGATCTTAACCCAAAGGCCGAAATGGCCCAAGTGGCAGAGCTACAGACGTGGACCAGGAGCTGGGAGGTCATAGATGGGCTCTCCTCCACTGCTTTGATGAGGACCAGCTATGCCCAGCTGATCCCAGGAGCTGGCTCTCGGGGCTTTGCAACTTCATGGAGAAATTTAATCCAATGGAAAGCACTGCCCCTTAAATTGTTGTATCTGAGGTTAGCTCTTTAATTTGTCAGTTGTCTGAAGTTCCGTATGTTCAAGTCCTGCTCTGACAGGCCTTTGTCAGGAGCCCAGTTACCATGGCAGTGCCTCTAATATAGAGCGAGACCAACACACATCAATAGACTGTCTAATAAATAGAATAAGTACTACTAGTAAGACATTATTCGGTTTCTACTGAGCAGAGTATGTGTGCAGAGTTGAAAATAATGACACATTCCCCCTTCCTTTCATTAAAAGAAAACAATTCCACAACCCAGAAATGAGGTGTTTACATCAGAGTGGAACCTGAGTTGCTGTGGGACGAAGGGGCCAAGATCATGGGTGCATTTGCCAGAAAGTGAACGTGTTAAAGCTGCAGCTCTCCAGAAATCTGCTGCCAAGTGTTCCTTGTTACAACCTCCCCTGCCACAGGGTTTGATTTGAGGCACTGGCTAGAGATGAGCAAAGAGGAGCAGATCTAAAAGACAAGTAATGACGTTTATTCCCAACGGTGGGAGGGCCATTTTCTCTGTCACACCCAACCCGGTTTACACCTGCCGTCATGGCTTTCTCTAGGGTGTGATGTTTTGTTTATTTGTTTGAGAAAGTTCCATGTTTGAGTCTCCACAGATGTCCTGGGCTATCTTTTCTACTTCCTCTCTTAGTTCTGGAACCATCCATTTCTCTAGGAAGCCTCAGTTCCTTTTATTGGAGAACGGAACAGTGCTAGAAAGAGCGTCAAGGTTAAGTGTGAATGCACCGGTGGCGTGGGTTCTCTTACTTGACAGATCAAGGACACACACGCACATGCACACACGTGCGCACATGCACACACACACATTTATAAATATCTTTGTATATATCCATCTGCTTCTATATTAAGCCAAACATGAGTTAAGGCTGATGTCTTCAGCTCCAATCTGTTACCACTTGGAACATCTCCTATTCTCCTCCTTTCTCTTACTTTCCTAAAACCTCCCACTAAGCCAGGAAGAAATGTGACAATCCTCAACTTACCTGGTTGTTCAGATCTAGCACACATGTGTAGTCACTTCCTCATGGGAAACCATGGCATGAACCAGAGTCCAGCCCTTGTAAACAATAGTCTTACACGCTCCATTCACATCCAGAGGGAGTTAGGATGGCACTTAATTTTTTTCCAGATCATCTGTTTATCCTATGCATGGCATGAAAGCTGGACCATATCAACACACCCAGCCCCTGTCAGGTAGCATTATGCTTAGCTCTGTCAACGTAAAGCTGCTGAAAAGAAACGCTCCTGGTGGCCCTGTTTATGCTCCTGGTGGCCCTGTTTATGCTCCTGGTGGCCCTGTTTATGCTCCTGATCCGACAGTGTGAGAGCAAGCAGTGCACAGTGCCTCTTGAAGCTCCATTTCCCCCAGGCCTCATGACACTCTGGTGCAGAAACGGTCCTGTGAAGGACTTAAGGTTTTATTGATATGGTCCTGAAATTCCTAACAATTTTACAACCTTGCATCGCTGTCCTTGTGTCAATACATCCAGTGAGATGATGGGGGGCACCTGCGACAGGGAAGATGACCGGATTGAAGGGCACACAGGTCTCAGCACACAGCGGAGCACACAGCGGAGCACGGGCGGCGGGAATGCTGAGCGTCAGGTCACAGCATGGGTGGTGCGGGCAGGGAGCCTGACCCTAGAGGACGGCCTGAAACAATGCTGGAAGCAGCTTGAGAATCCATGCTGGGTAAGAGGCAAATTTAGCCACTGTCACTGTCACTTTTTATCCCCAGCACAAATGTTAGCTAGGGCCCCAGAGTCAATCAGGAGAGTCCTATGCTCGATAGTACACCTTTTCAGCAAATAAAAGCATGCACATTGGCATTGCAAAGCGTATTGGGCAGCCATTAGAAGTTTTAAAGAATCTATAATCTCTAGTTCTGGGATTCCAAAAGATTGGGGAAGAATGAAAGTGGAGCTAAACTTATTAAATGATATCACTGAATTCTGACGAAAAAGGTAGTATTTTAAATGAACTTTCCAATAAACCAATTATTAATAAGACAAGAAGTTTGTAAATGAGTATCTTCATGTCACTGCAAATGCAGCAATGGAATACATAGCAGTCATTTTGAATTATGCACAAAACAGGAAGTCATTTTAGTTTCTTGTATAAACTCCCAGGATTGCAGCAAGTGTCAGAGAAAGCATTAAAATGCCATTTGTAGATTTATACTTAAAACTAAACAAAGACAAACAAAAATGCTTTATTTAAAGAGTTAAATCTTTTCAAAAAATAATTTAAAAACTTACTCTAGATGTATAGAAATTTGTGTTTCAAAATAATTTGTCAGAAATTGATCTTGCTGTTGTCACAGCCTACAACATGCTCCAAAGAACTCCATTAACAGTTGTGTCAGCAGAAATATGCTTCAAATGGAAAATTATTTATGATTTTACACTGCCAAGAGCAGCTGATAACTTGCTTCATTGTAACACAGAGAATAAAGTCGATGGGTTTTACCGGTTTATAGACAAGGGAGTTATAAATATCTCGTGGTGGTTCAAGGTGGTATAGCAACTGAGTATCATTTATAATACTATATAAAATGACACTTATTTTATTGATACATTTTATTAAATGTTAATTAGAATAGCAAGTAACAGGTTTTAGCATTTGCCTAGCCTGTACAAGGCCCTGGGTTCAATATCCAACCCACAAAGTACACAAAAATCAAAGAACATTAACTTTGTAGGTTGTGAGGTTATTCTCATCTGTGTCTCGCCATGACACTGCTTATGTTAATGAATAACACACAAAAGTTAGCACCCCGATCTGCGCTCCTTTCTCCTAGTGCTCAAACAGGTCATTGCTTTGCACTTGGTCCCACCACTCAAGGGGCTCGTTTCACCCCTCCTAATGGAGAGTGGCTAGGTAGTGGTTCATCTTTTTCCCAGCGGCACCTCCTGTTCCCCATTCTTGGGCTCAAACGTCAGTCAGCTGTGCTGCCTCCCTGCAAAGTTCAGCCACACTCTCCATTTGCTCTTAAAATGGCCTCTTTTCCACATTTATTTCTTCTGTGGATATTTGTCTGAGCACTCAGAGGTACCAACTGCTCCCTCCCTCTGTTGTTCACGCCTTCTTTGGAGTCCATCCTTCTTGAAGTCATTCCCTTGCCTTTTATTGACATTGCCCCATTTACACCACTGTAACTTCTCTCTCCAGATGATACTGTGATACAGGTAAGAGAATAAAATAATTGCAGTTGGTTTGATATGAAATGTCCTTCAAAAGCATGATGGAGCTCAGGGTGACTCACATATGTACAGTCTCTGCGTGTGAGCTTATCCCATGGTGATTTGCTTCAAAACCCAACATACCACACATGACCTGCGATGGGGTATCACTCCTAGGTGTTCCTCTTTGATGTTTTAGACATGTAATTTGATGTTTTAGAGATGTAATTTGATGTTTTAGACATGTAATTTGATGTTTTAGACATATAATTTGGTGTTTTAGACATGTAATTTGATGTTTTAGACATGTAATTTGATGTTTTAGACATGTAATTTGAATAGTGGCCTTCTCCTTCTGTCTTGTCCCATGAGCATGCTATGTGCTGCTACTGGTGTCCTTAACTCGCTGCGGGTAAGAACCTGTCCCCTGGTACCCACTTAGGCTCACCTCACTGCTGTCTGAAGTCTCATTCTCTTAGCATCTTTTCTGCTCTTGGCTTTGAGCGGAAACTCTGCATGAATGCTAGTTCTCTAGCCTCCAGTAGGGGTTTGCAGTTTGGAACTGGGTTGCTCTACAGAATAAGGTCTAGGCATGCTTCTCAGCTCCCTGCCCTCTCCCATTCCCCAGGACATGGCATCTCTTTATAAAGCAGTAAGGAAGTGCCATCATTCACACCCTGAGCTTTCAATCAGAAATCTATGATCTTTCTTGGCTTCTTATCTTTTCCCAGAGGCCATAGTTTAGCAACAGCCAACAAGATGCGTTGTCTCAAAGTTAATGCTTTTATCAAGTTTGTAAGAATCCTCACAAGCATTACCAGATAGTGCTGCCCAAATTCACCAGTGAATTTTTAAACAGCTTTCTGGTTGCTGTGTGCCAAGAGCCACACAAACTAATCACTAATTACAGTCTTTGTTATCAAGGGGAAGAGAGTAACCCAGCTCAGGCGCCCTTTTAGCACCTCGTTTAGTTTCATCAAAGCCAAAAGCAACTGAGTGAGGAAGAGGTGTATTTGGCTTACACTCCTAGGCCACAGCCCATCAGCGAAGGAAGTTATGACAGGAACTCAGAGCATAAATCATGGAGGGGGTGCTGCTTGTAGGTGGCTCAGACTCATGCTTAGCTAGCTTTCTTATCCTGCCCAAGACTAACTGCCCACAGTGGGCTAAGCTGTCCCACATCAATCAATAATAAAGACAAATCCCCACAGATAGCTCAGAGCCCAGCTTCCTTCTCAGGAGGCTCTCTGGACAGTGTCAGGGTGACGGTTGGGGTCGTTTAGAACAGCACCTGATTATCCAGATCATTCTTGGTACCAACTGTGACAGAGATTAGCATGAAGGATGATTTGGGGGATAGAATTTTAGGTTAACACCTGGGAAAGAGAATGTGAAGAAGTTATACAGCCAAAATGGAGAGCACTATAGCCCAATAGGCTCACCATACCCCAAAGGGCTTTGATGTTGCCATTACTTTCCTACTGATATGACGTATCCCCAGGAGATGACCCAAGTGTGCCGGCCAAGGAAGCAAATTGTCTACATGAGTGGCATCAAGACGAAGACCATTCAAAGGTTCTGCTGAGTTTTGCACACCATGTTCTCAGAAGGTGGAGGGATTCTTTCAGTAAAGTCATCCTTGGAAAACATATAACTGTGTCCATCACAGTCATTAATTAATTTAACTTCCTTCCTTCTTCTTTCATTAAACCAAGTAAGGTCTGAGAAAAATGTAGAGTTCCCATTTGTCATTGGAAATATCTGGGCAGCTGGCAAAATTGACTATTATTTCAAAAAACTACAGAACTCAGGGTCAACCTCAAGGATCAGCTGAGGTTTCTACAATAAAGAGGTAGTAGAAACAAAGACTCGGTACAATGCAACCCTAAGTCTTAAATTCCAGCTATTTGTCTGACTTTATGTTCCGAGGAAGTTCTTTGGCCTTTGAGGAGTAGAGGCTTACTTTCTGATAAAGACAAATCCCAAAAATGTGTCTCCATCTTTGTCTCTTCTTCCTGGCATGTGCAGGTCTGAGAAGCACATGTCCCCACATGGAGTCAAGTACAAGCCCTTACAGAATATGGCAGGTGGACCATAGAGGGGAAGGAAGGGAAGGCTGTATTCCCGTTCCCTACCTATTATTTTTAATAAATGACAAATTTTAACACTTAAACTTATTCCAGGATCCTTGTGTCTGTGCCCAGATATTTATTATAGTTTACTCATAGATATAGCAAATGACTACAGAAGGTCGACCAGATGGCTTGATAACTTACTTCACTTGCATTCTCTTGGGACAGACAATGGAAAGAAACTCCAGCTATTCATTCTCTTACAAGCAGGGGTATGTAGTGATTTTTTTATACAAATGAAAAGATGAACATGCCTATTAGGTTCCTGGAAGCTCTGGGGAAGCTTAGAGATACTTTCTGCTCCACCATTTTATTTGAGAATGTAAGGAATTAATTGTACACCTTGCCGGGGAGGGAAAGGCAAATTGCATATTTCAAGTACTAAAATCTTCCTTTTGGGATAAGAAGATGGAGCTGACAGGGAGAAAATATTTTCAGATGTTGTGATAGGGAAACCCCTCAAGATTCCAGGTCTTCAGAACACAATATCAGGCAATACCTGCCTGGCTACATATCTCTGGGGTAGAAGTACATCTTGTCTCTCAGTGACTGCAATGCAAACATCCTCCTGCAATCCATAATCAAATACAATTCACCTGGAAGATACAAAAGTAAAGCAGGGAGAAGTCATAAGAACTTCCGAGAGTTTCCAAGCATTTCTAGATAAGACAGCAATGAAGGACGATTTCCTCTTTGGGGAATCCCGGTTTCTCATCTGAAAGGCAGCCATGTGGCTGTGCATTTTTCTGTCACCCTAGATCCCAGTTTGCTCCCAGGGCAGAGCAGCCCCTGCCCGTGAAGAAGTGATCTGAGTCGGAGGAGAGGGTCTAAACCAGGAATGGGCAGGATGTGTGTCACCATATCTGGTTCCATCTGAATCTTACTAGTTTGTTCTTGCGGAATCTTAATTTCCTTGATTATTGTAATAATTTGGTGAAAATCAGGGGAGGTAAATTCTCTGCACAAAGAACACATTTCATAGAGGCTTGAGTGGTTTTCTTAATGAGTGAGAGCAGCACACTGCTTGACCCTTAGTGTTTTCCGCAGCACAGGTGTACAGTACAGAATCAAACGCATTTGTAGGATAAACTAGTCAAATTAATCACCTCCCATCCTCCACCAGGGCCACTCTATAGCTAAAGCCTACTTTCCTACAACACGGCCACACCCGTAAAAAGCCTTACCAGGGCTTCTGCTTTTTATTTCATGTATTCTGTACCCTTCTGGTGGAAAAGCGCACAAACACCATGGAGACCAATTTGGGGTGGAAATTTTATGAATAAGTTGAACACTCATGGGTACCCTGAGATTCATAAGTTCCATTCAGATATACACATTTCCAAGCCAATAACATACTTTACATGTCAAGTCATTTTGCCAGTCAGCATCCTATTATTGTTATAAATATCTCAGAGAGGTCAGTTTATAAAGGGAAGGGGGTTTGGGTGCATGTTGTGATATGGTGGCAGAATGTAACAGAGCAAGGCCTTTCACTTCTTGGCCATGAACTGGAAGAGAGAAAAAGACAGAGACTAGTGTCTCAAAGTTCACTTCCAGGACACACCTCTAATGCCCTGAAACATCTTATTGAGCCCACTTTTCAAATATTCCACCACTTAGAGATCACACTTCTAACACATAATAAGCCTTTTAGGAACAGTTCAGATCTAACTGTAGCATCTACATGTACAAAAGTGTTTATCTCATGTCGCAAAATGGGTTAAACAAATATGTAAGAGTTAGCCAATAAAAAACTAAGACTAATGAACCAGACAGTAATTAAATAAATACAGTTTCTATATAATTATTTCAAACATAAGCTAACCGGGTGCCAAAAACACAGCCCTCTTCTCTCTACTACAATCTCATAATAGAAAACAATTATAAAAGTTAAGCATCTAGAAGATTAATATATTTAAATATTATATTTTATAAAAGTATTAAGGAACTGTATTGTCCAGTATATATGATTGTATTATAGATATTTTTGTACAAATCTATCATTTGAAAATAATGTACATAGACTAGATTTTTAATTTTATGTATATTTATTATATATGTGTAATTAAAACCATTCTACATTTGTGAATTTCTGTTGCTGTGATAAGCCACCATGCCAAGGCAACTTAGGGAAAGAAGGGCTTGTTTGGGTTTATGGATCCAGAGAAAGAGAGAGAGAGAGAGAGAGAGAGAGAGAGAGAGAGAACACAATAATGGAGGGGTTATGGCATCAGGCAGCTTGGAGCAGGAACTTGAGAGGTCATATCCTGACCACACAGAGGAAGTCAAGAGGCAGAGCTAGATGTGAGATGAAGCTATAAACCCTAAAGGCTCCCTTGTCCCATGATGTACTTGCTCCAGCAAAGCTCCATGTTCTAGAAGTCCCAAAACTTCCCCAAACAGCTCCGCCAATCAAGGACCAAGTGTTCACATCCAAAAGCCCATGAGAACATTTCTCACTCAATCCACAGCATCCTCCAAAAGCATGATATATAGTTCCGGGCTTCAAACATTTGTAATTGAAATATAAAGAAACCCAGAGAAGAAGGAACACCATACCCAGAATAGGGTTCATTTTGAGGGAGGAATATACAGAAATAGAGACAATACAGGGGGGTGTACTAGTGACAGAGAGGAACAGAGGTAATGCTTGGTGTCTCAGAAAAGTGGTGAGAATAATAGTGTTAGAGAAACATCCTCTACATGTATCTCCCAAGATGAAAAGGGTATTATAAAAATTTTGCTCTAAAGCTCTTTTTCCTCTACAAGGATTTAAGGGAAATCTCAGAACCCTTTTACCTCTCTGCTCTGAAGTTAAGCCTCCCAAGGTCCAGAGAAGTGAAGTCATTTGCCTAAGAGTACATAGTCGGGTATGAAAAATACATGTAATGTGAGCTTGGAACCCTGGATTCCCAGTGTTCCTTCTAATAATACATGGTCAAGTTTCTATACTTCTGCTTTCTACAGGAACCTGAACACAGACATAAGCAGAGCCATCAGAGATGTTCAGACACAGTGGTGAGCCATTCATGTGGGAACATCATCAGAGAAAGAGTTAGGTAAAGCCAGGAAGGTAGACTGTTATGAGTGTTTGTTTGAACAGTCCAGCCAACACTATGACATTCCTGTCTTAGCAAAACTGTGGGGGCATTCTGGAAAAGGCCATGGTGACACGCTCACATTTCTGCTCCCCATCCCTCTAAACTAGGATCATAGGTGGCACATCCGGGTGGTACATCTGGGGTGGCACATCTGGGCTGTACTATCAGCTCATGTGTATTGGCTATTGATGTGGGATTCCCCTCCGTATGCTGTGAATATGTTCTATTACCATTTGTTCATAAAGAAGCTGCTTTGGCCTATGGCAGGGCAGTATAGAGCTAGGCAGGAAAACTAAACTGAATGCAGGAAGAAAGAAGGCGGGGTCAGGCAGATGCCATGTGGCTGCCAAAGAAGATGTCAGAACCTTATCGGTAGGGCCACAGCCTCATGATGATACAGAGATGAACAGATATGGGTTAATTTAAGATGCAAGAGCTAGCTAGGAATATGCCTGAGCCATCACCAAGCAGTAATGTAATTGATACAGTTTCTTTATAATTATTTGGGTCTGAGCAGCTGGGAAACAAAAGAACAGTCTCTGTTTACAATTTATTATTTTTATTAATGTATCATCTTGGGAATGGACAAGGACAGAAAGGTTGTGGCTTAACAATGATGCGCTTGTGCATCGAGCTGGCAAAGGATCAGCTGTTCTGGCTAGTTTTATGCCAATGTGTCTGACATAAGCTAGAGTTGTCAGAGAGTAGGGGACTCAGTTGAGAAAGCACCTCAGTAAGATCATGCTGTAGGCAAGCCTATAGGGAATTTTCTTAAACAGTGATTGAGGTCTGTGGGACCATCCCTGGGCTAGTGGTCCTGGGTTCCATAAGAAAGCAGGCTGAGCAAGCCATGAGGAGCAAGCCAGTAAGCAGCTCCCATCCATGGCCTCAGCATCAGCTCCCTGCCTTCAGGTTTCTGCCCTGCTCGAATTCCTGTCCTGGCTTCCTTCAGTGATGAACAGTTATGTGGAAACCAAATAAACCATTTTCTCTCCACGTTGTTTTTGACCATTGTGTTTAATCACAGCAATAGCAACCCTATCTAACACCACAGCAACCTGGAGAGTTTTATAAGAGTTATTTTCTTAAAACTCACAAGGTAACAAAAGCCATAGTTAAAGGGTCAGGATTCCATAGCAATAGCATTACCTCAACACATTCCTAAATACAGAAGAATGTGCGTGTGCTATTTTGTGTAATTAATACGACAAAAGCGGCACCTTCAATAAATTAGGTGTCCTGTCTTAGCACTTTCAATGGCTTCCCTTTATGTACTCTGAAACAGTGCCTTGCACACAGCCTCAGTGAAGACCCTCCCTGTTCAGATGGCTCTGTTGCTGACATGTTGTTGTCTAGCATGTGGCAATGTCTATGCTTCCTTGCATATGCTCCGGGGTGGTTCTGGACTGTCATTTCAAAAGCACACCTGCCTGTCTGATGTTTACTACGAAGTGAGAATAACTTGGCTGCTTGGGATGGAAAAGGTTGTGAGAGCCACCGATGAGTCAGCCCCCTGCTCTGTCTTAGGGACCAACCGTGTCTGTTCTCTTCCATATCCAGGAATCTGTTGCTTTCATAAATATTTGTTGAGCATAGCTGGTGACAAGTTCTTTCTTTGTTGGTACAAGTGGATGTCTAGAGATTCTGCTTAGGGGAAATACACATATGTTCTCAGGCGGCACATTAGTCAGGGATTCCCCCATCACCAAACTGATAAGTGTAAGAGATCAAGCCCTGTCTGGGGATTGCATGGTGTCCCGGGGGGGGGGGGGGTAGAAACAACGAGATTCTTCCTAAACCTTGCACACCTGCGGCTGTCCTAGAACATGGTTCTGATCACCATTCCACCCAGGTAAGCTTTCCTGAAATACTCAGCCTGCTAGTCCCTGAGAGAGAGCCTGCCTACCCCGGTTGTGCTGTGCTGTGCTGCTTTGTCAAGTCCCCCCCCCCACAACTGTTTTTCTGTGCAATGCTTTGTGTGTGTGTGTGTGTGGGGTGTCCTTGAGATTGAGTAATGACAAAGCAAATAGCCGGAAATCCCCTGCAGATGTTCAGAGATGGGAAGGGTCTGTGTATGCCCCATGGACTATTACTCTAGATGAAGGTCAACACGCCCGTGTCCCCTGTCCCTGGGATACATGGGTGGCAAATGATGATGGTGAGGGGCTTATCTCATAGTCACTCATTCTCCAAGAGCCCATCCTGCTGGGTTTTCTCCAAGGGGCATCTCTTGTCAGCCATGGGCTATGTCGTTCCAACTCTGTCTTTAAAGAACCTGGCCCTCTTTCCCTTTATTTTTGAAGCATCTGGGTCCTTCCGATGGTAGGATTTACGAATGTTTCCAGACAGCGGCTTTTTGGTTCAGGGATCATTGTCGTAGCACAGTGCTCAGTTGAGCTGCCAAACACGTGGGATGACAGCATTGTGGTTTACTAACTCCCGATTCTCAAGTGTGTGCCTCAACTCTGTGCTCTTCAAGAAGATTCCTTGGAGCTTCGTGCAAATGGACCCCAGCTTTTCACAGAGCTCTGCACATGCCCTCACACTCCTCCCAGACGCCGGTGCTCTGCAGTGCATGTTGGGACAGGTGAGGACTGTCACCTTCCTGCGCCAAGACTCTGTTTTGTAAATGTCCCTGAAGGAAATTAGAAAGTGCATTGCGTGTTGCAGGACCAAAAGAGGTGTCTGTCACCCCAAACTGTGAGTGGGGGGAGAGCCAGAGAAGACTGCAGAACTAAGTCTTAGCTTCCCTTGTATTTGCTTTCACAGCAGCCTGCCTTTTCTTAATTTTAACTTTTTTGATATTTTCATTCATGAGTATTGTATTTTCATCACGCCTCCCCATCACTCTGGCCCTAGAGCTCTTCCCAAGACCTTCTCATTCCCTCGCAAGTTCATGACCGCTTCTTCCATAATTATGACTGTCATGCACAGAAAACAAACAAAAAACCTACTGAACCTATTTAGTGTTGTTCTTACTTACATGTTTAGGGCAGACTTAGAGATTGGATAGCCCATCAGGGCTCCTCGTCTCCGGAGAAAGCCAATCCCGCAACCCCCTCCACAGCATTGAACATCTGTATCTCTTCATCTAAGGGTGAGAAATTCCCCATCCACACTGGCATGTTGATTGGTATTGTATTGTGCAGGTTTTATTTGAACAACCATACTGGTAAGATTTCATGAGTGCAGCTTTCTTGTCATACCTGGGAGACACACCCTAGCAGCAGACGTCCTGGTCTTCTGGCTCTTTCTGTTCCTTCTTGCTCAATGTTCCTGGCGCCTTGGGTGTAGGGTTAGGTTGTGGACACACCGACTGTTGCAGAGCGCACCATAGTCACCGTTCTCTGCATTTCCCAGTTTGGAGTTTCTGTAGGGTCTCTGTCTACACAGCAGGATTTCCTGACCAAAGTTTCCTGACTGACTGTCCTGCTGGTGCCATTCCCAGTGTCCTGCGGGTGTGGCCCTCAGCACTCACTCTCCATGAGGACTCCCAGAAAACTGCTGGTGGCCAGGTCCCACCCAAGGCAACCCTGTCAGTCCATCTAGGTGAGTCCACTTCCACAGTGAATTACGCACCTGACCCTAAGTGTGAGGAACCAGTAAAGCAGACAGGCACACTTGGGAATGCCCTAAGGATCCAAGGAACTGGCTGTTATTTTCATTCTTGACAACAAGACATGCAAATCTTCTCACTCCAGCCTCTCGTGCCCATGCCTCCCCTTGGGAATGAGGGGGAAATGTAGTATGCTTGTTCTTCTAAATGGTCTCTGAATTCAAGACCGTGACACACCCTTCCGGTGTGTTCCTTAGGGAAGGTGGTTGGTGGGATGAATGTGTGAGAGCATGGCAACACATGTATGGACATGTCAGAAGGAACTAGTTACTTGTAAACTTGCACACACAGAGGTGTATATGTACATACTTGTTTAAGTAAAGAAGAGAAAAAGTATTCATGAAGCAGTACACGTGACTCAATACAGCCATTTTAAGTCTCCTATATGAATGACAGATGTTTAGGAAGTACTGTGTTAACACATGGCCTGTTCACACACCACAGTTATTTAAATGTTTGTTTCTTAAAGTAGGTCAAATTGCCCCTTGTTTATGTGATTCCTTGTTTAGCACACTAGTTGTCCATAGATGCTTTTATAAAGATCCTTTATCTCAATACCGGGGCTCTGGTTGTTTGTTTTTCCCAATTACTGAGTAAATTTAATGAAGTTTTCTTTTGCTAAAAGACAGCTATCTTGGAATATTGGTTCCCTCAGGAAATCATAAAATTGGTTTTATGACTAAGTTAAATGAAGGCACTTGTTTGGAAGGGTTGGCGGATGCTTTCACATCAAGCACAGTGGGTAAGAATCAGGACCACATGTCTACATTCCAACATTCTTTCCAGTTCTCTCCCTCTGAGGTTCTTTCTGTCTTTAGAAAATGGGAACTCACAGGGAAAAAGATGTGGGGATTGGAAGTGGAGGTGATAGAGAGAAGGTGTTGGGAAGTATCTAGTTAGGGGAAAATAAAAACAAAGAAAAAAGAAAAATGGATGAAACATCATTAGTTAAAATATTTTATTTATGGCTCATTTATACTTGGAAGCTGGCAAGTAGGACTTGAATTTTTTTGCACCTCACTACCAGAAGCATCCAGTTTTCTATCTGCATAGTGAGTACACAGGGTTACTAGACTATCTCCGTCATCTGGGGAAGAGCACAAGTTGGGAAGAGACGAGAGGTGGTCAGGCAACAGCAGCGGGTGCCGGGGAAGCACTCTTCTCCCTGAGAGACTCAAGTCCTAGTTTTCCTGAGCACCCAGGGCCAAGTGGAGCTGTAGCTATGAAGATCACAGCAGATCTGCCACAGACAGGGGCAGGTTCAGGCACAGCTGGAGCGCAAGGGCCAGTGTTCGTTCAACAAAACACCACCAGTGAGTGAAATTTAATTGTTTTCCTTGATTCATTTTATGTGTACGAGTGTGAGTGTTTTGTGTACATGTACTACATATGTACATGTACATATGTATACCACATACATACATATGCCTGCAGAGGTCAGAAGAGGGCACCAGATGCCCTGGAACTGCATTGTGGAGATTTATGAACCACTGTATGGGTGCTCGGAACTGAATTCAGGAGCTCTGCAAAAGAAATCATACTAGTAACCATGGAACCATCTTCCCAGTCTCTGTGACTAATCTTTTAAAGCATGTGCTCCTTGCCTGTGGACGTACTGGTTCAGGCCTCTCTCACAGTCTGAGGAACCTGTCAGGACTTTTTGTAATCATCTATAGATTTGAAGGCTGTGGACTTTGGGGCCCCACTCCCTGATGAGGACAGAAGAATTTGACTGAATTCCCTACCTTAGAGCCATGCGTGACTTTTTCAGCATAAAAACTTGTCCAGCAAAGAGGGGTTCGCTATAATCTCTCCTAACGTCTTCCATATTCTTCCATATCTGAAGTTAAGCTAATTTGCATGTCTGTCACAAGGGGCTGGCACGATGCTAAACGTCTGGCTCCAGAATGTTGGTGTCTGCAGCATAAGCGGCGTCATCTGTCCTCAGCAGGGCACCAGCTTAAGACTAACGCTAGTGACAAAGCTTAGTAAAGAGAAGGAGGGCAGTGGCAGGGTTCCGCACACGCAGCTCAAACAGGGAGCCTTACACACACAGTAGAGTGATCTTCAGAGAGCCCGGACAGGCAGAATGGCCCTCCCACATTCGTTCTGAAGATGGAAGCAAGAGAGAGAGAGAGAGATGGGCATATAAGCTTAGGTAGTCACGCCATTAATCAGCAAAGCATGACAAGACTAGGCTAGAGTGACTCTTTATGACACCATGGAAGATGTGAGATGGGCTCCCTTTATTTTGTTGAGCTATCAAAATCATCTCAGTACTTGTGCTAAGAAATCTGGTTCTGAGGCCAGGAATTGCAGCCTCAGGCACCAGAAGACAGCCTCTCCCATAAGACTATTACAGGTTCCTCTGGCGTTGGCTCCCTTTCATGCCAACATATGTCTCAGAACACACTTTAAAGTCATTGTTTTGTGATGATGATGGAGGAGATGGCATGTTGTTCATGGAAAGCCTGACACAACAGCAAAGCAGCTTTATTAGATGGTCCTGTCCATGGGTACAATCCAAGGGGCCAGGCAGAGGAAGCCACAAGGACGGAGCAGGAAGGGAAGGAGCCCCTGAGATGTTGGATAATACACCCCCATCTTTGACACCCAGAACAAAATACCCCTTTAACTGTGAGTCCAGTCTGAACTCTAAGGTTCTTCTGAGGCTAGCTCAACCTAAGAATTACTAACAAGTTTGAGTCCAACGCGCTCCTGAAGAGCTGAATACCAAACATTCCTTACGTGGCAGCTGTTGCATGGAGAGTGGTACCCAGTCATCAGGGTGAGCACTGTCCCAGATCTCCTGAGAACTGTACCAAGCAGGTACGGAAGTGCAAGGCAAGCAGGTTCCAGATTCACCACTAAAATTCACTGGACAAGATCAGCTCCAGATGAATGTGGACTTTATCCTGCTCAACCTCCGAGTGACCCAGCCTTAAACAAATGCACATCCCAGGAACTCTCTTTCCATGGTGGACACAAAGGGGCCTGGGTGCACAGTGGCCTGGGTGTGCAGCAGCCTGGGCACACAGCTGGCTGGGAGCTCAGTGACCTGGGAGCTCAGTGGCCTGGGTGCACAGCAGCCTGGGAGCTCAGTGGCCTAGGTGCACAGCCATCTGGGTGCACAGCGGCCTGGGAGCTCAGTGGCCTGGGAGCTCAGTGGCCTGGGAGCTCAGTGGCCTGGGAGCTCAGTGGCCTGGGTGCACAGCCGCCTGGGCGCACAGAATTTTAAAGTATCACTGGGGTAGAAGCTCCTTGGTTGCTGTTCTCTCAGTAAAACCCCATTCGGCCGTGACACACTTACCAGAAACCACCAGGCCACACTCAGCCAACTAATCTAACTAGGCCTCACCTGCTCCAAAAGTCTCTTTTACGCCAACAACCCGGCCCCCTCCCAGGTTGGCTTCTTCTTTTGTTATCTATCAGGAGAAGTTTGAGGCCTTGTTCTACCTCTCCTAAACGATCTAAAACAAAGTCAGTTTTCTCTGTCTTCAGGGTACTTTGCTTTCTGTTGCTAAACTGCCTGATTTGAGGGCATGAAGGGCAGAGGGAAGCACCACACTTTCACTCTAACTTGGAAGTAGACACTTTTGCCTCACAGACAGATACTATGAGCTTACAAAAGACCCCCCATAGATAGGAGAAGAAAGTGGAGACACAGCGTGTATTCCACAGATCTGTATTCAGGGCTCATTGGATGAAGTGACCGCCGCACAAACGCAAGAGTCAGTGTTCAGGGTTAGGGGCACGTGACCAGTCCTGCATAGCAGCCCATGCTTATAATCATCCCAGCACCGGGGAACTAGAGAAGCCAGGGTACCAGAGGTTCAGTCAGGCTAGTCACTCAGACATCAGTTTCAGTGAAAGACCCTGTCAATAATAATAATAATAGAAGGGAGGGGTGAAAAGTGGTAGCAAGAGATACTTGACATTGACCCCTGGCCTCCACCAATGCACCATACACACCAAACAGTAAGATATGGTACCATTCCAACTGTGGTAAATGACTTGACAGAAGCTACACTGTGAGATGCTAACACACAACAAGCGTCGAAGGTGTTGGAGAAGTCACCCAGAGGCGGGGAAGAAGGAAGAGCATCTCCAGCAAAGCCCAGCAAGTGGTATACGGAAGAGCCTGGTGACATCAAGGCACTGAAGCTGCAGATTTGGGAGCAGAGGAGGGAAGAGTGGGCATGGGGGTGGGAGAGACACGGGCATAGCCAGGGCCTGCTGACTGTCACAAACTCTTCTCAACAAGGAAGCCCTGAAAAGATGGAAACCTGTGAATCTATGCTTACCCCCATGGGAAGAAAGAAGATGTAGGTGCATCACTTAGGAAACCAGCATCCAGTCTGGAGAAATAATTTTGCCTTGTGTGAGCTGGTGGCAAAGGACACATGTCAGCATGGATCTTTCAAGAGGTAGTTAGACGGTAGATTCACACACCGCTTGGTTGTGTTACACTGGAAGTAAAGGGCGGTTTAAGCAGAGCTTCCAGTTTCATCACAAGAAATGGGTGCTATGGGGGGGGAGGTGTCAGAGAAGAAGAGAAGGAGAGCGTTGTGAGTTCAGCTTTGTTGTGACAGGATTTCCAGACTCAGCTGCAGGGGTGTTCCCAGAAGAGGGTGAACAGGAAACCGATGATATTAACAGCGACCTTGGTGGTCCCTGGACCCTTCAGGTTGCCTAAACGTATGGTCATTTCTAAAAGCTAATTTTCTCTAGAATTCCTTTAGGAGGGGCCTATTATTGGCCTTTGACTTGGATGCCAGGTGCTAATGGCACCCAGGCTGTTAGGGAAACATAAAGCCCAAATTCAAAGGGAAAGGTTTCCCTTCCTTGGGATAGCCATCTGCAAGGTCTTATATCAGGTGTGGGGGTGGATATATTAATGTTCCTCTGTGCTCACCGAGGCAGTAATGTCACACCAATGCCTTAGTGACCAGGATAGAATTCCCCACAATGATGGTCAGTTTAAAGAAGAAAATGCTCAGATAGAGTTTCTTCAAAGGCAACGATATAAATACCTCCATTTCATGAGATCCTGGCGTGTGTGCGTGTGTGTGTGTGTCATACTAACACAGATACAAAAATTGTGCCATATTTGAATGCTTACATTAAAGGATTCAATACTCTAAACAAATTCACATGATTGACCACTGCTGAGGAGTAACAGATTTATAAACATTTGTATCTTATAGTTCACTGTTGACAAAATGACATTTCCGTCACACTGAAAGCATAATTTCACACAGTATCTAATGAGCATGTATGCGCCAGAGTTTGTTGGAGTTATCAATGGGTGAACAGAGAGATAATAACTCAAGCTTAAAAAGAGAATATGAACAAGTTGTCATTTTATGAGGAGAGGGTACAGAAATGCAAAATTAAGATTCTGCATTAGATTCTGAGAGAAGAATGCACCATGGTGCAGAGGAACCCTGGCAGCCTGTAAGCCAGGCTTTGGATTGCTAGCAAAGCACCCGATCACACTTTGCCTCATTCCTAAGACAGAGCAACTTTTCTGACCCTGAAACAAATTTAAAATCGCACGACAGACATCTTCTGCTCTCTGGTGTATCAATGTAACTACGCAGTTGTGGGGGCCCAAGGGCAACGGGCAAATGGTCTTGGTCTTCCCTCTCTACCTCCAAGGTTCCTAAGTTCTCACCTTCAGCTTCCTGGATGTACATCAGCTGGATCTAGTTCCAAATGGAGAAAACACCCTCACACAATGGAACTAAACAGTGAACGAAAGGGTCTGTGGCAAACCACTGGCGCCGAAGAACACTGGGGCTTCCTACAGCCTGGGTTGGTGGGTTCACCAGAGAAAGTTGTTTGCAGGGGGAGCAGAGACCCCTCGAGAAGGAGCCCTTTTGGGCAGCCCCATTTTAGCAGCAGAATTCAGAACAGAGAAGCAGAGCTGAACTGAAATTTTGTATATTAGAAGAGCCAGGCTCATAGGTGTCATTTTTAGAACCCCAAATTCAATGAGCTTGACCAAAACCATCCCCCACTGACTGCTCAGACCCCCACAGTGAATGCTGCTGGGGGCCAGCCAGGGCCACACTTCCAGGTCTGAGGTCTACAGACAAACATCCATCTTCTTGTAGAGTCCTGTAGGCTCCCATATGCATCAGTAACTTCAAAAACAATTCTAGGTTCACTTTGGAAATAAACAGGAAAGCAATCAAGGAAGCAACACAGAGGACACGGAGGAAATCCACCTCCAATCAGGTAGCCCTTTCTCCTTCTTCAATGCCACACTGGTCATCCGGACAGTTCAGACACTGATGTGTCCTACTGTTTTGAAACCTAGTTTGGCAAAGCAAAGAATGCCAATAATAATGATATCTGACAACTGAATTTAAAAAGATATTTTATTATATGTGTGTGTGTGTGTGTGTGTGTGTGTGTGTGTGTGGCTTATAATTCAGGAATTTCATCAAAAAAAGTCTATAGGCCTGATTGTCTTAGGAGCTGCTGGGGGCATTTAAAAACACAAATTTAATTAGCTACTTTCTGCCACTCAATATCAAACACCATCAATCAGATTTTCAACAGATGGTTGATAAGCCGCAATTCCTGTCTGTGCTAACATGAGATACCCCCTGCCATCCTCACTCCCGAACTGATAGACTGTCAGCGATTAACTTCCTTTTGGTAAAGCTTAGAAAGAATATTGTTTATTTCATCAACAACTTACACGTGACTAGCTGATCTGATTGGAGACGCTGTTTGATCCCGGGAAGACTTCCTCCAGGCAAGCAAACAGACAAAGTCATACAATTATGAGGACACTCAAAGGGCTGGCAGGGACAAAGCCTTCAGGCTTCAGAAAAGATGCCACTGACTTTGAAGAGAAAGAAAAATAATATGAAGTTGGCTGGGTAGGAAGGTCGGGAAGATCTTGGATGAGATTAGGAAGGAGAAAGAATGTGATCAAAATGCAATGCATAAGAAAAAATTAAAAATAATTAATAAAAGAAATTCATCAAGTGGTTTTTTTGTATTGTGTCTCTCCAAAGAAAGTCTCTCACATAACAATTTCCAACACATGAACCAGTAGGGTATACATTCAAACCAAAGCAAGGTTTCAAATGCTATTCTGTCTAGTCAATTTTCTATTTGACTTGTCTATACATTTAGGTAAATTTTTATGTGTTTTGATATTATCTAAGGATCCTCAAAGACCAATACATAGTAGACATTTCTCAACTAGGAAGAAATGAAAGGGAAGAAAGAAATGTGTGGGGTCCCCGCAGGTGTGGCAGACAGGGAGACGAACGACCGAGAGGTGAGAGTGAAAACTCAGCTCAGCCTGACTCAGTCTTCCAGGCTGGACCAAACTTCTAAAGATGATGATGCCAGGGGACTTACTGACAACGTACTTAAACACAATATAATTTGTAAAAATGTCTCCTGGTACAACACAGTTTCCGGTACACAAGGCATAATTACATGAAACTTAATCAGAGTATATGCCATTTCCTCCAAGAAGATGCCTGCTAGAGATGTTGCTACCTGTACTAGCTTGAGGGACTAGGGGAGGCTCTGGTCTGGTCTTGGTCATATAGAGAGCATGGAGGTCATTTGGGCTTCTGGTCCTGGGAGTGGGAGTTTGGGGAGCCCTTGACTGTGCTGGTAATGTCAAGGCCATTTAGATTACTAGCCATCTCTGGTCCTGTTTGTAGGAGCTTGACATGGCCTGACCCAACAGATAATGCACATCACCAGACTATCAATCATTTTGAATTTCCAGCTTCTGAAAAGACAGTGTATATACCTTTTCCTTGAAGGGACAATCCTGGGTGCTTAGCATTTCCGGGCCCTGGGGATGGGCACAAGGACCTTTGTGCTCCCAACAGAAACGGAAGGAAGAAAAATGAAAGGAAGTGGGAAATGGCCTGGATGGCTATTCCGTAGGAGAGTGAGGCAGGAGGATTCTTCGTGCAGCGCAGCTGTGAGGGCTGATTATCCACTCTGGAGACTGTGGAGGGTTTACAGAAGACAATGCCGATAGCACTGACACTAGATAAAGGTGGTGAGTGACATGGATTCGCTTTGGACATGAACTACTTTTGACAATGCATTAGTAAGAAAAAATAATAATCGTTTATTAAATACCTGCTATCTACTAGTCACTCAGAGACTCCTTATGCCCCTTGCAACATACAACTGTTTTTGCATGTACGGCTGCTTACCGTAGCCACACAAGGGATTGACCCTTCACATCCTGCTCCTCAGTGGTGTGAGAAGAGCCTTCCAGCAACACATCACTCGCCCACTAAAGGATTCAAATACACAGATGTAGAATACTCAAGATATGTATACACATTGCATATATCAGCCTAAAGCAGAAAACTACACTGAGACGGAAGGCAGAGAAGCTCACGGGGCAGGGGAAAGGTGAGCCGCCTCTGGGCCTCCTCCGCTGTAGACGATTTGGGGCAAAGCCACTAACGGGTGCTGCTCTGTTTCATGCCACTCATGTAGTAGGCCTGAGACTCGGTTGCCTTGGGGACAATCTATATGGGGACTCAGAGGGTCGTGTTGATGGTCACTTCTGTGATCTCGTGCTCTGGTAAATATGATGTCTATTTCCCAGTCCACTCAAGGCTGTGACTGGACCACACTTTCAGCAGAATGGTGGCTACGTGAAGATGGTGGCTACGTGAGGATGGTGGCTACGTGAGGATGGTGGCTACGTGAAGATGGTGCCTACGTGAGGGTGAGGATGGTGGCTACGTGAGGATGGTGGTGACATAATTGCTGCTGACACCCAGATGATGTCTCTTCTTCCTTTAAAATGGCTCCCAGGCCCTCTAGCGCATGCCCATCTGGGAAGCCTGTGCTTGTCCAGGTCTCAGGTCCTCCATGCACTGATGAGTCTACAAATGAGACTTTTTATTCCTTTATTTTAGAAACTCGGGTGTTAGGGGAAGGAATGTCACTGGACACTGACCCCCACTCACGTGTCAGCTCTGAAAACCTGGCAGCGTGCATTTTGAAAGAAACCTGAGCAGGTCCAGAGGATGTCATGCTGAAACTCTTGCCCTTTCAGCTCCTGTTATCGGCGAAGACAGGAAGACTTGGGATGAAAAACGCAAAGAAACAGCAGCAAGCTCAGCACTTCTTCTTTTTGTCTTTAAGAAGTCCATGAGTAGGTGTGGCTTTGCATCCTTTGAGCAAGATCAGCATGGTGGGCCCTGGAGGGAAAAGCATTAAGAACCCAAGTGTAATTAACCACTGGAATTCATTAGTGAAAACTACCAGGGGGCTCTGCTAATTCTGCATGTTTAAAATTAGCCTGAATTTCTCGAAATAGAGATGTGCTGCGTTTCTACAGGTAAAGCAGTCAGCATGTGTGCAGCTCCACTGTGCCCACTGGGCAGTCTCAGGACTTGCCATGTCCTCAGTGAACTGTACTCTCTCTGCAGCTCTGAAATACCCCATTCTAGTCTCCGGGACTAATCCTGTTTGCTTGTTTTCCAGAAAGGAAAAGGCAATAAGATTCTAAATATTCTGGAATTCATTCAGTCATTCATTCCTTTCATTCATTCATTAGTACATCGCGGTTGGGTGCTTGCTGCATGCCAGGGACTGTCACAGTTGCCAGAAATAGCCACGTGAACAAGGTAGACACAGCTTTGCTTGCAGAAATCCATGTTACAGGCCAGAACTTGGGTGGATAAACTTCTATCAGAGGCTGGGTCAATGTCTTTGGCTCTGTAGGTCACATGGTCTCTGTTTCTGTGACTCTGTCATAGTAGCATCATGCAGCAGGATGGGAGTCACCCAAGCCTCCATCATGGCTTTGTTTGCATTCAGAATGTCCTTTAGTGGCCTACGTTTGAAGGATTGGTCTATAGAGCAGTGCCGTTTGCAGGCACTGTGGAGTTCAACAGGAGGAGAGGTTTTGTGGGAAGTCCTTAGTTTGCTGGAGATGACCCTTTCCAAAGGATCATGGCAGCTTGCTCCCTTGCCTTTAGTTGCCTAGCCCTGAGGTGAGCAGTTGATCTTCCATGTGTTCCTTGCTGTGGATACCTAGACTCTCTGCCAGAAGTCCAAACCCATGGGCAGTCTGATCGTCGATTAGAATCCCGGAAACCTTGAGCCAAACCCAGCCTTTCTCTTATACATTGATTTTTTTGAGGATTCTGTGATAATGGAGGGAAATGAACACAGCCACCTGGCTTACAGAGAACATCTATGCTCAGCAGCAGGATCATATCCTATTGGCAGAGTGCATTGACTCTCTTCCTGTCTGGATATCAATGTGTCTATTAGCTGAGCCTCCAGGATGCAGTCACCTGTGAGCGATTAGATGCTGGATGCTGTGCCAGCCTCTGCTCACCTTTTGGGACGTTATAGTCCCAAGTAGACTCAGACCATTCCTCTCTCTGTCGCCTTTCATCTGCTAGGCTGCATTGCGGGATATTTGATAGCACTGTGAAACCTGAGACTGTCTTCACTGGAGGTGAGCTTTTAGAATTTAAAGACTGGCACCGTTTCCAGTTGCTTTCTCTGCTTGGAGCTTGCAGTGTGAGGTGTGAGCCTTCAGCTTCAGGTTCCTGCCGCCATGCCTGCTGATCTTCCCTCATGGACTCAAGTTCCTCTGGAAACATAGCCAAATAAACTCTTCATCAAGTTGCCTTAGTGGTTTTATCACCGCAGCAGAAAAAAAAAACTAGTATAAGAGCAAGGACAGAAGTGTGTACATGTGAAGGGCTGTGTGTACATGTGAAGGGCTGCATGTACGTGTGAAGGGTTGTGTGTACATATGAAGGGCTATGTGTACGTGTGAAGGGCTGTGTGTACATATGAAGGGCTGCGTGCACATATGAAGGGCTGTGTGTACATGTGAAGGGCTGTGTGTACATATGAAGGGCTGCGTGTACATATGAAGGGCTGTGTGTACATATGAAGGGCTGTGTGCACATGTGAAGGGCTGTGTGTACATATGAAGAGCTGCGTGCACATGTGAAGGGCTGTGTGTACATATGAAGGGCTGCGTGTACATGTGAAGGGCTGTGTGTACATATGAAGGGCTGCGTGCACATGTGAAGGGCTGTGTGTACATATGAAGGGCTGCATGTACGTGTGAAGGGTTGTGTGTACATATGAAGGGCTGCGTGCACATATGAAGGGCTATGTGGTTAATGGAATATGGTGAGACAAAGCATCTAAGATCTGTGAAGACGCAGTGCGAGTGTGAGAAGTTGGGTGTTTTTGGTCCTCACCTGAACAGATCTTCTCATGGTTGAAACATTGTTACTGATGGAGAAATTCTGCACAGGGTCTAAGGTGCCCCTGCCCCTTGCTGGGAAGTCCCAATGGAGATAAAAATAAAGCACCTCTTGTCTTAGCAGAGAGAAAATGTGGAAGGTTTTAACCAGTTGAGGAGAGGGAGTTTAGGGAAAGTGAGGCTGTTGAGTGTGGGAGCTGGGATCCTAGTGCTGAGAGACTGGTGTGTCAGCGTGGGAGCACACATGGCTGGGATCCTACTGCCGGGAGACTGGTGTGTCAGGAGACTAGGACCCAGAGAGGGGGTCATCAAGATTAACAAGTGAGAGAAGCCATTTGACAAAACATCTGGAGCCCCCTGTCATGCAGGGCTCACGCCAGAGAGAGAGCACACTCAAGCCACAAGCTTTCCGTGTGCAGGAGAAGACAGCGCTGAGGAAGTGGCCTGTGCATCTTGCCACTCTCCCTGATGAGCACCATGGAGCCCCTGACATTTGCCAACTGTTGGTGTGGGAGAATTGTCTGTATTCTGTCAATTATATTTTAAATAAACGCTGATTGGCTGATAGCCAGGCAGGAAGTATAGGTGGGAAAACCAGACAGGAAGTAGAGCTGGGGCAATGAGAACAGGAGTATTCTGGGAAGAAGGAAGCTCTTTCCACAGTTCTGCCCAGACCACCAAAGAAGCAGGATGTGACCTGCCCTGCTGAAAAAGGTACTGAGCCATGTGGCTAACATAGATAAGGATAATGGGTTAATATAAGCTATAAGAGCTAATAAGAAGCCTGAGCTAATGTGCCAATCAGTTCATCATTAATGTAGACTCTCTATGTGATTTTTCTTTGGGGCTAAATGGCTGTGGGAACCGGGCAGGACAGAAACCCCAACAAGCAGGCCATCATGTTACAAACTGTCTAGTCTGCTTCCCTGCTAGGGGGTATTCTCTTTCTTAGCAAACTGTCTCTATTTCTACAGCTATCTGAACGATGCTGGTTGAGTTCTGCGTTCTGGGACAGAAGAATGGACATCTCAGTGTGCACTCTCTGGGCTCTGCTCCATGCCTGTAGCACTGAGACAGGGAAATAATCCCAAATTCAGGTTCAGCTTGGACTAAATGGTGAGATCCAGGCCGTCCTGGGCTCTACTGAGACTGTGATTTCACTGGAGTCCTTGAAAGCCAAAGAAATGATCAGCAAGGACCGAGTTGAATAGAAAGAAAAAAGAAGCTAGCTGTAGACTTCTAGGAATCTTAGCATGCCTGCAAGTCTTTCTCAGTTCATTCCTGGGGGACGAGGAAGCGCAGAATTTACAAAGCTATATCCCAGAAGAAAAGTCCTAAATAAAAGTGTGCCTTCCCTAAAAACTAGGTGTCCTGATTAGATAATCTCCTTAAGCCAGTCCTAGAATTTGTGTTAAAAATAAAAAAAAGCAAAGTTCCTGCCTTGAAGTTCTTACTTTGCTCTCTAAACATTTGGTTCTGCCTTACCTCTCTACATCCAGGGCTCTGGAATGGCTGCCCTTCTTCTCTACACCCAGGGCTCTGGAATGGCCACATACATCCCATCATAGAAATTCTTACTTCATAAATAGTTTGTGAATATTATGTACACCAAAGTATGAGAATATGAAACAAAGCCTTGAGCTAAAAGCCCAAAGTGCTTTTCATACAAATTCTTAGACCAACCAGCATGCAAAGGATGTCCTAAATGCTCTTAAAAACCACATCAAGGCAAGTTCAGTGACAAAGGTCTGTAATCCCAGTTATTATAAAGGATGAAGCAGGAGGATTAAACATAAATTCAAGTTCTACCTGCCAGGGTCTACAACAAAGTCAATGTTATAGAGACCCTGCATCAAAACACAAATTAAAAAATAGGTCAGTGGTGGAGTGTTTGATTAGCAATCACAAGGCCCTCAGCTCAATACACAGAGGAGAAAAAGAGAAATAAATAAAGGGGAGGAAAGGAAAAGAAAGAAAATCGAGACATGAAAATATTATATTGGAGTTACGGCAAAATCTATTATATTTTATAGAAAAAATACATGACATTCCTACCTCAGTTTCCTGTCCCTCCTCTCCTTGGGTCCTTCTGCTCCACCTCTCCTCTCTCCCAGACCAACTCCTCCTTTACAAGAACAAAAGAGCAGGCCTTCAAGGATACCTGCAAAATCTATTACAAATCAACCAAGCAATAATACTTTTTAAACTTAATTAAAAATTGTTATGTTTGTGGATGTCTTGCATGTATGTATGTCTGTGCACTATGTATGCTTAATGTCATTCAAGGCCAGAAGATGGCATTGGATCCCCTGAAATTAGAGTTAAACTGGAGTGCTGGGAATTGAACACAGGACTCTGGAAGAACAACCAGTGCTCTTAGCCACTAATAATATTAAGTAATAATATTATTAAGACACATTAAAGAAACAAAATTTAAAAATGAGACATAAGTGGAAAGATATTTCCAACATATATGGACAGGCAAAGGAACTAAGTCTTCTGTCATAGACTGAGGCCACACTTTATGAATCCACTCAAGAGATTCTTACCATCTTTCTGTCTTGCACTGGGCTCTGTTCCAGGCATTGGTCTGGGCTACAGTAGGCAAATGAAACTCGTCAATTCATTGCACACTGCCTGTGTTCTGGAGCATGTGTGGGCGGCAGGAGAGACGCTGAAGAGAGAGACTCGAAATCTCAATGAACAAAGCATAAATTGGAAAATCCTGTCAGGACAGATATAGAGGATGATAACCCCTAGTCACTTCACACCTTCTAATTCAAGAGCTTTCTATTCCTCGATTAAAGTCATCCTCACAGCAGCCTCGAGAGACAGCTATTGAGAGAGGCCGGTGCCGGGTTAGAAGAGGGTACATTGTCGTTACTAAGAATCCACACAGCATTTTTCTCAGCAACCCTACAACTGTTTATCCTCTCAATTGCACTTACTTGAGGGGAAAAAAGTATTGGGAACGTGGTACTGCTTTAACAGACAAACACCAGGGAATAATTAATTCAAATGCTTCATTCAAAGCAAGGATTAATATGTTGCTACTAAAAAAGGACTAAGCTTTTATTTTCTGGTATGAAAAGATCTTGATATATTAGGAAATTAATAAAAGAAAGAAAGCCAGAAGGACAGTGTAGCCGCCTTCCACTTACAGCAAGAACAGGGTGCAGACAGTCAAGATGCTGTGGTAGCAACTCCTCACTGCAATTCTGTTGAGCTGAGGCCCGAGGGGGAAAGAGCCCCTTCCACTCGCTTGATCTCTTCTTTAAGAACATCATGTGTACTTACTTTGTCTTTCACTTGAAAATAATGTTGTTGTTTTTTTTAAAGAAAAATATCCCATGAGTCCATGGTATATTTTTAAGACTCACCTTGCAAATTAAAATAGCCTAAGTTTCTACAAGGGCCATGCTAGGGCACAGACTCATATAGAGCTCAAAGGCAACTCACGAGCCTGGAGTCCAGTCCTCTCACTGTTGTGAGGGAGCCAGTGCTGAAAGGCAGAAAGCCAGTCCCATGAAATGGTAGACATCCAATGTCATGCCTGCTGGAACACTCCTCGGAGCTACCAAACAGCCTGCTCCTCTGCCCTGGGCCAAAACGTTCTTTTAAAAGGAACAGAACAAATAAACCACATATGATCTACATTATGGTTTTGTTTTGGTGTGGTTTGGATTTGGTATATATGAGTGTTTTTATTTCATTTGGTTTTTTACTTTGTTTTTGTTTTTCTGAGAGAGTGTCTCCCTTGTATAAGCTTTGGCTGGCCTTGAACTTGCAGTTCTTCTGCCTCAGCCAAATGAATGCTGGATTACAAAAGAATGCAGCATCAAACTTCCCTTTTAAAATGGGAAGATCATTTGCCGTTCTCCAGGCCCCAATGCAGAACTGATCCACAGGCTACAGTTTTGCCTGCACAGTGCTTGCAGGCCGAGGAGACTCCAAGATGATTGCCTTCCTAGATACTGTCACTGCATGGCTGGTCCATGCAAGTAGAAAATTTTACTGCCCAGTTGACAGTGCCCTGGGGCATACCTGTCTTGTTTCTACCTTCTTACTTTCGTGGTATGGAAAAGGAATGCCAGCTCAGAGCTGGAATGTATAATTCTTAAAATTTCTGTTGGCCAGGCATGGGGGGAACACATTTTTAACCCCAGCACTTAGGAGGTAGAGTCAGATGGATCTCTCTGTGAGTTGGAAAAGGTTTTGTTTTATACCTAAACTTGCTCTAAATAGCACAATCTATGCTTTAAAAAATGTCACCCATCCCCTCCCTTACCTTCCCACAGGCTGAGTCTAGCTGTTGTCTGGGTAGTGGCATCAATTTGTCCCTCACCTAAGGTGGACTGCCACAGTTACCTTCTTTAGACCCAGGCTTTCCTCACTGTTCCCTGACCTCCCTCTTGTTGACGGGCGTTGGGTCACATGACCAGCCCTGCCCCAGGTCTGAGGAGTCCTTCTCTGGTTGTGCATGGATACTCACAGCTGGCTTGCATGGGCATCCTAGAACGTCCACCCTCTCTGCGTGGCCTGCCGTCTTGGCAGCATGTGGAGGAAAGTCACGTGTGCACATGGAATTTCATGGCAGGGCCATCTGATAATGATAACCAGGCAGCTGGAAGGAACATCATTTTAGAAAGAATGAACAATCTGGCTGCAGCAGCAGATTAAGGGAAAACGATTTTAGAATTAGCCCTTGGCAAAAATGATCGGAGACTCCCAAGCCTGACGGATGAGCATGTTGTCTGTAGGGAAAGGTGGCAGAAATCTGTGTGCAGACTAATTTATTTCACCTGGGCTGCACGTGTGCCAGTGAGCAACAGAGCAGGCTCCTAGAAGCTCTGAGCTCAGAGCAAGTCTACGGAAGGATATGAGAGATGGTGCATAGTGGCTGCAGCAGAAGCCACGGTGCAGAAGTGGCTGCTGGGGGACACGAGACCCAGTGGGTCTTCATTGTGGGGAGCTATCACCATGCCATATGGACTTGCCAGGCCATGCCAAATGTTATGTGGTGGTTTCAAACAGCCTAACACCAGCTTCTTTGTCTGTAAAATGAAGAGATCAAACTACAGTGACAGCTCACACATCATCCAATTGCTAGGTTATGATTTTCTAATTCCAGTCAGAGCTATGAGCCCAGGCATTTCCTCTTCCTCAAGTTTGTGAGGATGTTTGTTTTCCATTGAATTTTTGTACTATTCCATGCTATATCTTGACTGTTTGATTTCTCACGACACACTCGTACAGAACCTGATCCAGCCCTCTAAAAGTGAGAACTCACGTGAGAAAGATGTTAACTCACCGATAAAGGGCTCACACATGAACACACAGAAGAAAGGCCTCTAGGAGTGTCTGAGATGGGGTTTCTAGAATCGGTTCAGTGAATTGGGAAGGTCCCCCTAAATGTAGGGGTGCCATTCTCTGGATCACCAAAGTCCTGGACTGGATAAGGAGGAGAATGTGAGCCAGGTGTGAACATGTGTCACTCTGTCCTGACAGGGGATGCGGTGTGACTACCTGCTGCCCTCTCTGCCACCTTGCTCTTCTCTGCCATGACAGACTCCTCCAGCCGGAAACCAAAACAAGTTTCCTTCCATAAGTCACTTTTTATCAGGGCTTTTTTGTTTGTTTCTTACAGAGGTAAGAAAAGTTACTGAATCAGAAGCCCAGGACACAGAGTATCCAGGATGGTGACAGCTGTAAGCCCAGGACACAGAGTATCCAGGATGGTGACAGCTGTAAGCCCAGGACACAGAGTATCCAGGATGGTGGCATCTGTAAGCCCAGGACACAGAGTATCCAGGATGGTGACAGCTGTAAGCCCAGGACATAGAGTATCCAGGATGGTGGCAGCTGTAAGCCCAGGACACAGAGTATCCAGGATGGTGGCAGCTGTAATCCCCCATCCCATAATGCCAAGGATGATAAGACTCCTGGAAAGTTTTGTGCACAGTGAAGTCTCTCAATACATGAAGTAAGGGGAAAGCATTGTTTCTCTGCTGCTTAGACACAGGAGGCAAAATAAAAACATCCTAAAAGTCATGTTTTTAAGCATTTTTGCAGAATGGAAGAAACAATACGAGGTAAGTGACTGAAATCAAACTTTAGGAGGCAGAGAGCAAATTCCAAGGTCCAAGCTACCGCAGCCAGTACACGATGGAGCAGCTGAATAAACACAGGTGTACAAAATAACTTTGAATTCCCTTGTTTTCCTACAGCTCACTTCTGTCTTGAATTTTCTTACTTAAAAGCTTAATCTGAAATATTCCCTATAAGATGCCACAGCATGGCAGAAAACAATATGGTAGTTCCTCAAAAGCTTAAAAATAGAATGGACATATGATCCAGCAAACTCATGCTGGTAAAATCATGAGGTGTGCAAGGAAGCCAGATTCCTGGGGCTGAAAGCAGGTCAGGTGAATTGGGGGAAGGGCGTGATTAAGGCCTATGGAGCTTCATTTAAACCGGTGGAAGGGCTCAGTGGTGACAAAGCACAGTGGGTCCCTGCTAACCCCGCCTACACATGCTTACAACACTGCATTTTTTATTGCAAACAGCATGTTAATGCTACACTTTATGAAAAGATTAAGAGCAACCATTGTTTTTCTCTTTGTAAGTAAAGGTCTAATCCAAGTTATTCCAGAGAAATCCAATCACTTCAGTCTTTTCCTCGGTTTTTTCTTGTCTTTGGATGTGTCTTCATTTAGACATGGACTGTCACTGGGGATGGTGTAGAAGGAGGACATGCCTGAACTGTAATGAGGAGACATCTGGTCACCCTCCTGACTCTCAGATTCATGGAGATCCCAACCAAAAGGTCCTTGCCAGGTTTTTCTCATCCCTGCTTGGGTTAGTCTATCTCTTTGATGGAGAGCTGGGTGGTTTTAATATGGAGTTACTGTTGTATATCTGTGACCATCCTTGTGTAAGTCATGTTTGTAATTCTGCTGATCTTCATCCTAAAAGTGGGACTGTGGCCATGGCAGCCTGAGCCTCTGATAATACCACAGAAGTAAAGAAGGCCACTGGCTAGCATTTGAACTGAACCTTTTCTATGTTTAGAGTCACAGTTTCTTAGGACTTATTACAGATGCCTACAGTATATTTCTGTAATGTGTGGTACTACTCTGTAGCCTGGAAACAATAAGTTATCCTGTAGCTTAGTCATGCAGGTTCCTGTCTAGGTTGCTGCTATGATACAAGAATCCGGAGAAGAATTTTTAGAAACCATGTCTGTTGTGCGGCAGGTGATTGTACTCGGTCCATGTCTGTGCGTGTTTAGATTTAGCACAAAGAAGGTTTCTCGCTTGTTTAGCAGGTTACAAGCCCCACCCATGTGATGATGACGAGAGATAACTATTCCCAATAGTCCTTGACTGGCACTGGGTTCTTATGCTGTAACCACTCTGGAATCTGCTGAAGGGAGACAGTGTGTTTGTGTTTCTCCGATGATCAAGTTAAGCATCCTTCCACGGACTGGCTCTCCACTCGGATATCATTTTAACGAGGCAAAGATGTGTTATGTTGTTTAGGCTGCTGAATATTACCTCGACTGTGTGAAGGTTGCTACATTTGTTACTGCTGCGTTTGTTTAGTTAAGTAAAGATGTGTTGCATCTGTTTCACCTTGCCTGCCTAAGGCATCTGATTGGTCTAATAGAGAACTGAATGGCCACTAGCTAGGCAGGAGAGGGATAGGTGGGGCTGGTGGACAGAGAAAATAAATAGGAGGAGAAATCTAAACTTGAAAAGAAGATAGGAGAGAAGAAGGAGGGATTGAGGGTGAAAGAGAGGAACACACCCAGGGCCAGAAGCCAGGCAGCCACAAGAGACAGTGAAAGATACACCGAAGGAAAGAAAGGGAAAAAATCCCTGAGTCAAAATGTAGATGAATAGAAACAGGTTAAGTTCTAAGAGCTGGTGGGACAAGTGTAAGACAAGGCCAATAATAAGTCTCCATGTCATGATTTGGGAGCAGGTAGGTGGGACAAAAGACAGTCTGGCACAGTCTTCCTCAGAGTCTGCTAAAACTTTCACCCTTCTTTCTATTTTTGCTGATTAATGAGGTTTACATATGTGCATATATATATATATGATGGATTAATATATATAAAATCCACATTTGTACATGTGAATCTCTCATCACAGCACATGCTTGCACTCTGGGGTTGGCCCTTTCACTTTCCTTGCAGTATCTTTTGTGGAAAAGAGTTTGTGTTGTTCTGTGGTCTGTCTTTCCAGCATGTTTCCTTTGCAGCCACTGCTCTTGTGTGAGGAACTGTCGGCTGTATCCAGACAGGCATCTGAAGCTCTTGTGTGAGGAACTGTCGGCTCTATCCAGACAGGCATCTGAAGCTCTTGTGTGAGGAACTGTCGGCTGTATCCAGACAGGCATCTGAAGCTCTTGTGTGAGGAACTGTC